>PVJX010050390.1:0-10705 GCA_004027295.1 Dolichotis patagonum | reverse complement strand
AAAGCTGGGTTTGGAAGTCCCATTTGACCCAGCTATTCCACTTCTAGGCATATTTCCAGAAGAACTGAAAACATCATACCACAGTGATATATGTGCACCCATGTTTATAGCAGCACAATTTGTAATAGCCAGATCTTGGAAACAACCTAAGTGCCCATCAACTGAGGAATGGATAAAAATGTTGTGGCATTTTTATACAATGGAGTACTACTCAGCTATAAAGAATGATCACATCGAGGCATTTATAAATAAATGGACACAACTTGAGACCATTCTCTTAAGCGAAATAAACCAAACTCACAAGGGTAAATACCATATAGTCTCCCTAGTATGAGATTTCATAAGAGTATATAAGACTGTATGGTAAGCATGAGTCTTCATCTCATAGCTTTGAAGTCTTTCAAAATTTTAAATCATCAGTTGGAATGGTTTTACCTGTTTTGTTTGACTACATCATGCATGTTGATATGAACAGCTGTTTTGAAGAAAATGAAGCATTATGACAGCTATTGCTGATTTAATATCATCCTTATTAGAAGTCCTACCATGTTTCTTTTCTTCTACTACCATTGGTTCTATCTATCACATTGTGTCTTATTGGAATTTGAATATGTGTGATAGTTCAAACAAAAAATTTTTTATCAAAAATGAGATATTTTAGTACCCACTGATCATTTTCTGTTATTCAGTTCAGAAAGCCCTGTAATTCTTTCACTATATGCATGGCTTTATACTATTGTGTTATGTTCGGTATTATTGCATTTGAAACTATGCTCAACTATAGCAGAGTAAGAGATATGGTGTTAGCTACTGTTGATGTCCAATTGTCTTAATGTAAAGTACTGTGTTGCCTATGTTGTCCTGTTCTGATCTGCTCTTACTGCCCACTTTTGTTTTATTCTTGTTCAAATAAAGATAAAAAAAAGAAAAAGAGATGCTACAGTACCCAGTGCTGATTCCATAATGTCACAGTGTGAAATCCAGCAATACTATCATTCTTTGTTCAAAGTGATTCTAGCTTGTTTTGTTTTGTTCAAGTTAAACACACATGAAGGTATGGGCAGCTGTTTTGAAGATAATGAGACACTATGAAAGCCATTCTTGGCTTCCCTATTTTCTGGTCTTGAAGACCTGAAAGGCCCTCCTCATACTTCTTAGATGAGTTCCATAGTATGTTGTTTCACATGAACTCCCTGTATGTGATAATATGAACAACTATTAGGAAGAAAACAAGCGTCAGTATGATAGAGAGTGAATATCTCCTATTGTCTAGTTTTGAAATTTATGTCTCTTACATTGCTTTCTTGTAATCTGCTTTGCTCTGTTTTTTTGTGTTTAATTTTACCCTTTTGATGTAATTGCATGTATGTTTGAGTGTGTGAGATAGATGACCATATTACTGTTTTTGTTAGATTGTTGAGCAGAACTGTTAACAGTCTCACTGTTTGAAGGTCTACTTTGTAGGCTTTAATTTTGTACCTGGAACAACTATTTCCAATGATGACAGTATATAACTTATCAAGTGGCTATTTCCTAGTGTTTTTGTTGTTGTTGTTTTTCTATTTTTTTCTCTTTGAAATTCTGTATTGTTGCTACCCTTTTTTTGTTTTGTTTGTTTGGTTTTATTTTTAATTAAAAAAGTCCATTTACAGGATTTCCTCATCATCAAATGCAAGCACATACACAGAATTTTCTCTTATTGTGTCATGGTATTTTAAAGTGAATTACCAGTAAATATGGAATTTTTCAGGGCAAATAAAAATCAATAATAATAGAAATTTGGTGAATCCAGATCCAAGACTTGTCTTATAGACTTGGACATATTTCATTCTTGTATTGTTTTGCTTTCCATCATTATACACTTTATTTGGACTTAACAATAGTAATGGTAAGTAATTTATTGTGCATAAGCATGAAAAGTTATTATTCATTTATACATGCTATATATACAAGAGAAAGATTATTAGGTGCTGTCCCTTGATTACTCATAATAAATAAATCTGGTCTCCATTGAATATTCACATTTGTTTGTGTGTCTTACACAGTTTATATGAAATTATTCTTGTATTCCCTTAAAGACTAAAATAAATAACATTAAAGATGTATGTTGCATATGATAGGTTTATTGTTCACCAACTTGAGCATCAGGAGAAATGCAGTCACTAAAAGACCAGAGGTAGGAAGTAAATATTTACAGACAAATGGTGAACAACTTAAACCAGCACAGGAGATACTGGGAGTGGCCTGAAAGATAAATGTCCCTTAAGTGCTGCCTTCAGAAATGGGAGCAATTAGGATCATTACTCTGAAGACTGACCCAGGGGAAATGACAGCTCTAGAGGAAGACTCAGCTGAGTAGTCTTTTTCCTTCTAAAAAAGTTGAAGAAACAAATAGATTCCTACAACTTCATTTCCCCATGGGTTTTGTTTTTTTCTGTGTGGTCTCCTATTTAACTTCTGTTATTATACTGGAACATGCCACTGAGTAACATAAATATGAAGGACCAGTGACTCACCCTCCTGGGAACTGTGAGACCCAAAGCTCTGGACCTGTGATTGGTGAGAGTCTTTGTGCTAGTGGAGACTGTGGAGACCCAGAGACACTCAGCACACCTCATAGACAGGGCATATGGGGGACTAAGCCAGAATTGGTTGTCACAATTGACCTATTCTCCAGATAATCCATTCACAGCCCACTCATCACTTACAGGTCCCACCTAGCTCCATTTTGTAACACTTCAACACTGGGATTAAATAGCATGAATTTTCATGGAAACATCCAAATGAGAGCAAATTGTTCTTGGGAATCAAACAAAAGCTGGTTTGTAATTGAATTGAGTAGTGTTGCTTCAGTTCAGAAACTTGTTTCTTTCCACTATTCAGGTCACAAATGCAATTGAGCAAATACTGAATGAAATTCAGAGGTTAAGGTCAACACCGTTCTACAGGAGAAATTTTATTTATGTCTCATCCAGTAGACTTTGTGCCCAGAAGTGAGGAAAGAATTGAGTTTATAACTTGAAAAACCACTGCAATATTATCCACTAGATCAAATATCTTTTTCAAGTCTATCATTTTACGTTTAAGAAAAAAACATGAAAATAGATAAAAAGAATGCATTTAGTGACATAAACACATGCTAGGTACTATACTAATTTAACTTTTAAACTAATACTGGGGCAAACTTTATTACTTCCCATTTTATAGACAGAAAACTTTGTCTTTCACAGGTTGAAAGACTTGTTTACAATGACATCATCTGTGAACCCTGGGCTTGATTCACAGGAACAGAACTTGAAGTTACCCACCTCATTCTATTGCCCAAGAAGTAATTATTAAAAAGAAAGTGAAGCACTTATAGCCACCCTTGCAAAGGCCCCCAGAAAGCAGAATACTGTCACTATGGGTGGCGGGACACTGCACCCTGAGGGACTGTACAAAACCAGCAGATGTGAGAGGCAACCTGGTGTTGTGCTTCAGTTCACAGACAAGCAGAACAGATGCGACCAGAGGGGCCAACATTTCATTCCCAAGGGAACAGGGTGAACCCAAAGGGAACAGGGTGAACTCACCTCATGTTTAAGCACCTAGTGTAATAAGGGAATCATCTTCCAGTCACAGTAGACTCTCAGCAGTTGGGAAGAAAGCTGGGGGAATTCTGCTGGAAGATAGGAGTGGGGACACCCAGATTCCACTCAGGTGGTTGCCAAAAGCCACTTTTAGCCCTAAATACAAAGAACCAGAAACATCCTCTGCCCTGGCATTGGCAAAGCAGCCCTGACACAGGGGCACAAGCAGACAAAGCTCTTAGAATATGACAGAATAGTGGTACCCCCTCACCCAGTGATTAATGGATAAGAGGAGGTGGTGGTGAGCACTGAGAAGATGTGCAGGGAAAGAAGGAGCAACCATGAACAGTCTGGAAGCCACCCCTGGCTTTCCCTACCAAAGAGGGCCACAGTGACTGAGATGATGCCATAGAGATGCATGTGGGAAGTATGAGCAGACACTGAAGTGCTGTCAGCCAAAGGCCAGTCCTAGCCCCTATGCCCAGAGGACAAGACTGGTCATCCACCCAGCACAAATTCTACTGCAGACTCGGCAGGGCTGCACAGCACATGTCTGGGAACCAGCTTGGACTCTACTACAGAATTGTGGACACCAGAAGAATTTAGTGATCTTTCTTTGTTCTTTTTGTTTGTTTGATTGGTTTTCATTTTTTAACCTGATTAGGGAAGGTGATATTTTGTTTTTTTGTTTGTTTGTTTGTTTGATTTTCTCTTTGCTTTTTTGCTCTTTTTTTCTAGTTTGTCTTATTGTGTTTATTCTTAAATTCTTTTCATTGTTTTTTTCTGTTGACTAATTAGATTTCTGACTTGAATTTTCCTTTTGTTCTATTCATCTTTCTCCTTCCCTCACATATCTCTCTTCATTTTATGATACTTTCCTGTGAATGAACATTGTCTCTTATTTTTCTTGATATGCTTCAATATCATTTTGTTTTCTCCTTCATTCCTTCTTTTCTGCACTTTTCTCCAGCCTCCTAAAACTAGGTGATCATCCTTAGCTGTACACCTTTTCTTCTGCTACATTTCTCTTCATTCATCTCTTTATTGTCCTCTATCCCTCTTAAATACCACTCAAACATGGTAAAATCAATTTGCCAATGGAAAGTTCATCACATACAAGCTCCTGGTATAAAATAGATTTTGTTATATAAATACAGAGTCTCTCATAAGGTTAAAAGTACCAAATTAATAGTTGCCACAGTTTATCATCAATAGGCTGTGCTTGAAGATATTGTTAGTACTAATTTTACTAATATAGCCAAAATGTCATAAGTGTTGTAGTTAGTTTTTCTCTCTTATATGACAATATTGTGATTGTTTGGAGTAATAATCATTATCATACTCCAGTACCAAAGGATTGGGGTACTGAGCCAAATAAATATAAATATCTCACCCTTAATAAATTGGAAAAGTATGTTCTTGGGATGGACACAAAGGACAAGAAACACGTACACCTAGAACACAGCTCTGAGGAATAGATACTTCCCAGGGAAATGTCAAAATTAGTGATAAACCTATATACCATCAGAAATCTAAAAACACCAATTCACAAAATAAAACATAGAAAATGACAAAAGGTAAAAGAAAAATTCAATTGCTGACCTATAGCTTTCCCAGGACAAGTCTATAACACAATGAGAGAAAAGAGATTTGAAATTACAACAGCAGAAGTGAAAAAATGAATATGGCTATAAAAAAATAATCTCAGGCAAAAAAATGATCAAAATGAAAGACATATGAAATAAATTTAGCACTGCTACAAAAAAAAGTAAAAGAGCTTACAATGGGAACAATGAATGTCCAATACAAGAAAGAAAAGGAAACCATTAAATAGGTCCAAATAGATGTCCAGGAGATTAAAAATTTCATGGAAAGTATATATTATAGATTGAATGAAGGAAAGATACAATATCAGATCTTGAAGATGGAATTCTAGTTAATGACTAAAAAGAATCTTAAAACTAGCAAAAGACCATGAAAACTCAATCCAACAGCTGTAAGATAAAGCAAAGAAGAACAACAAAAGATTGACTGGAGTTTACGAGAAAGCAGGAGATAGCATGAATGTCATTAAAACCTCTTCACAGAAGTAATGGTGGAAAATCTCCCAAACATGGGCAAAGAATTTGGCATACAAATAAGTGAGCATATAGAACTCCAATTAGCCATGACCAAAATATATCTACATCAAGGCATATAACAATCAAGATCCTAGAAATGCAGCATAAGAGTATTAAAAGCTGTTAGAGAAAAGAAACAGATCACTGATATAGGAAAGCCCGTCAGAATGACAGCATACTTCTCAGTGCAAACTCTCAAGGCAAGAAGAGCTGGGAGTGAAGTATTTCAGCACTTGAAAGAAAACTTTCAACCAAGATTTATGTACCCTGAAAATCTATCTTTGAAAATTAATGGAGAAATAAGATATTTTCATGACAAAGAATGACTAAAGAAATTCATGACTACAAAACCAACTCTCCAAAGGGCTCTGAAGACTATTTTAGAAATAGATAAGGAAAGCCAAATTCCAAGAACACTAACACAAACAAACAATCAGGCAGAAAAAACAATTAAACAGAAAGGAAAAACAGGATACCAACAGGAAAATAATATGAGACGGATAAGCCAACACATACCAGGTATAATTTCCAGTCTAAATTACCTCTATTAACCAATAAAAAAGATTAGTAGAATAGATCAAGAACCAAGATCCAACAACATGCTATGCACAAGAAACACATTTAACTCAAAAAGAAACTAAAAGACTAATATTCCAACTTGGGAAACAATAGTCTATGTGACAGAATCCCAGAAAAAACCAGAGGTAGATATTCTATTTGCAGACAATGTAAACTTAAAGCCAAGACTAATCAAAAGACACAAAGAAGGTCACTATGTGCTTGTTAAGGGAATGCTCCAAAAAAACCAGATAAAAATCATAAAAATACATTCAATAAATGCCACTGCATGAACTACATAAAACAGATACAAATGGACATGAAAAATCAAATAAGGTTTCCAATTATAATAGGGAAACTTTATTCCTCATTGTCCCAAACAGACAGACCAAATAGAAAAAAAATCAACAAAGAAATATCAGAACTAAATCAAACCTGTGAACAAATAGATGCAGCACATTTCCAGAGTGTTCCACCCCACATCAGAATACACATTCTTCTCAAATACACATGAAACATTCCCCAAAATAGACCATGTAGTAGGCCATAAAACATGCTCAAGTAAATGCAAAGGAATTGAAATTACCCCATTTACATTATCTGATCATAGCACAATGAAATTGGAAATCCACATCAAAAGAAACCACAAACACTACCTAAACAAATCAAATAACACCCTCCTGAAAAATCAAATAACATCCTCCTGAACAAACAATGGGTCACAGATGAAATTAAAGAAGAAATTAGACAGTTTTACAATTAAACAATAATGCTAATACAACATACAAGAACTTATTGGACACAGTGAAAGCAGTCCTAAGAGAGAAATTTATAGTAGTGAACTCTTAAATCAAGACAACAGAATGAACACAAATAAACAACCTAATGTTGAACCTCAAGCTTCTACAAAATTAAGAACAAATCAAACTTAAAGTTTATATGAGAGAGAAAATTATAAAGAACAGAAACTAATACAATCAAAATGAAGAAAATAATACAAAGAATCAATGATTCAAAGAGTTAGTTTTTTGAAAGGTTAAATAAAATTGATGAAACTTTAATCAACCTTATTGAAAAAAGACTCAAATCTGTGCAATTAGGTATGCAAAGGGTGAAATCACAACAGATCCCATGGAAATCCAGAAGATTATCAATACTTTTACAACCTGTATTCTAAAATGATAGAAAACACAGAATAATTGGATAGATACATATAGCTACATATTAATACATATTACATATTACATATTAATAGCCAAAACTGAATCAAGAAGACATAAAAATTCTGAATAGCCAATATTGGTCAATGAAATTGAAAATATATTAAAAACTTATCAAACAAAAAGCCCAGGGACTAGGGATATAGCCCAGTGGCATAAGTACCTGCCTGCCAAGTACAAAGTCCTGAGTTTGATTCCTAGTACAAAACAGAAAAAAGAGGGAAAACCCCAGATCCTGATTGATTCACTGCAAAACTTTACAAATAAAGTTGAGACAATGTCATTACTGATGAAACTCTAATGGCATTGAAAGGGAAACAACACCCACAGTGTCATTCCTGGAGGCAACTACGACCCAGATAGCAAAACAAGAGAAGGCCCCAACCAAAAGAGAAAACTATAAGCAAATATATTTAATGAATATGGATGCAAAAAGCTTCCATAAGATACTGGTATACAGACCTGCAGGAAATCTCCCAGAGACCAGCATCTCGGCCTGACTCTTTGGGACCAGGAACCTCCCAGACCTGCAGAGTGGCCTGCGCTGCTTGGATTGGAAACTGTGGAGACCAGCATCTTGGCCTGACTGTTTGGGACTGGTAGGCCTGCCTTCATCCACAGGGAACTTCCTGGAGACAGGCATCTTGGCCAGGTCTGTGTGGGCCCATAGCCTCGCACTTCATGCTCAGGAAATCTCCAAGAGACCAGCATCTCGGCCAGATTCTTTGGGACTAGAAACCTCCCAGACCCCCAGACTGGCCAGCGCTGTTTGGATTGGAAACTTTGTGGAGACCAGCATCTCGGCCTAACTGTTTGGGACTGGTAGGCCCTCCCTTCATCCGAAGGGAATGTCCCAGAAACTGGTTTCTTGGCCAGGTCTGTTCGGGGCCTGTAGCCCCACCCTTCATCCACAGGAAATCTCCCAGAGACCAGCATCTTGGCCTGACTCTTTGGGACCAGAAACCTCCCAGACGCGCAGAGTGGCCTGCGCTGTTTGGACTGGGAAATTTGCGGAGACTGGCATCTCGGCCAGGTCTGTTTGGGACCAGGAACTTTGCAGAAACCAGTATTTTGGCATGACAGTTTGGGACCTGTAGGCCCAACCTTCACCCACAGGGAATCTCCTGGAGACCTGCCTGGGACAAAGTACGGTGGCCTGGGCCACCTGAGATTCCACAGGCTCCAGGTTAACCACAACCAACATCCACCTTGCAACTTAGGGAGCCAGGAGCCCAAGGAGGGGAGTCAGGACCCTGTGAGGAAACCAAGAGCATGTGGGGGAGCCACTGTCACTCCAGGAACTGAAGGGGCAAGAGGTAATTCACCACACATGCAGAGAAAGCATTGGAACATGGTGCAATGCAAGGAAATATAGAAAAATGACAAAAGGAAAGACCAAAAGGCAGGCTCAAAGCTCTAGCCCTCCCCAAGAGAGCTTAGAAGCTGTGTGCATAGAAGAAAAAAGAAGCCATACACCTGAAATGTCTGAAATGATATCAAAAGAAATAAATTTGCAAATAGGGAAAGCTATGGAGAAATTCAAATCAGAAATACTTGCCCAGGTAAAAGAAGAATTGATATAAACAGTGAAAGAAATAGTGAATGCATATAGTGAAAACACAGCTAAAAAATTAGAGGAAAAAAGCAAACAGATAGAATGCCTAAATGAACACTATATGAAACAAACAGAATACATAAAACAGATGAAAGAGATACACAGGAAATCATAAATGCTATTGAAAGCTGTAAAAACCGCCTCAATGAAAGTGAAGATAGAATTTCAGACATCGAAGACAAGATTGCAGCCTGTGAACAGGAAAGAAAAGATCTTTTAAAAATAACAAAGAATCAGGAGATAACAATTCAACACCTGCAAGATGATGCAAAGAAAAATAACATAAGATTAATATGGATAAATGAAAAAGAAGGGGACAGCCCAAATGATATCAAGAGGATATTTACAGAAGTAATAGCTGAAAACTTCCAAAACATGAGAAGAGAAACAGACATCTGGATAAGTGAAGCATAGAGAACACCAAACAGCCATAACTAAATTAAAACTACACCCAGGCACATACTAATCACCATCTCAGAAATCCAACATAAGAATAGAATACTAAAAACTGTTAGAGAGAAAAGAGAGATCACCTATAAAGGAAACCCTATCAGAATCATGGTGGACTTCTCAACACAAACAATGAAATCAAGAAGAGCATGGAGTGAAGTCTTTCAGATCCTAAAAAAAACCACTTCCAGCCCAGACTGACATACCTGGCAAAACTGGCCTTCAAAATGGATGGAGAAATAAGATACTTCCATGACAAAGAACAGCTGAAGAACTTCATGAACACCAAACCAACTCTACAAAGAATACTGAAAGACATTCTCTATACACATGGGATAAAACCACCAAGCAAGGCAGACAATTAAACAGAATGGAAAGCTAAAGACACAAGAGCAGAAAGATAACATGTCAACAATAAACCAATATATAACAGTTACAACCATTAATGTAAATGGCCTCAACTCACCAATCAAAAGAAACAGACTGGCAGAATGGATCAACAAACAAGTATCCAACCATGTGCTGTCTACAAGAAACCCATCTAACCCAACAGGACACTCATAGACTGAAAGGCAAGGGATGGAAAACAATACTGCATGCAACAGGAAACCAAAAAAAAGCAGGAGTAGCAATCCTGTTTTCAGACAATGTGAATTTCAAACCAAGAATGATCCAAAGAGATAAAGAAGGTCACTACATACTAGTTCAGGGAAAACTTCAAGAGGAAGCGATAACAATCTTAAATATATATGCACCAAATTCCAGAGCAACCAGCTACATAAAGCAAATACTAACAGAAATGAAAAATCAAATAAGCAATAATACAACTATAACAGGAGACTTTAACACACCTTGACCCAAAGGGACAGATCAACTAGACAGAAAATCAACAAAGACATAACAGAAGAGAATCACAACTGTGAACAAATGGACTTGATAGATGTAAACAGAGTGTTCCATCCAACAACATCAGAATACATCCTCTTCTCAGCAGTACATGGGACATTCTCTAAAATAGACCATACACTATCCCACAGAACATACTTAAGTAAATGCAAAAGAATTGAAATTATCCCATGCATGTTATCGGATCATAGTGCTGTGAATCTAGAAATTAATGATAAAAGAAATTGCAAAAAACCTACAAACACATGGAAACTGAATAATACACTC
>PVJX010050389.1:0-10675 GCA_004027295.1 Dolichotis patagonum | reverse complement strand
ATTGTCTAGTTTTGAAATTTATGTCTCTTATATTGCTTTCTTGTGATCCACTTTGCTCTGTTTTGTTGTGTTTAATTCTACCCTTTTGATATAATTGCATGTATATTTGCATGGGTAAGATGGATGACCATATGGAGAACAGTTCTTCTCCATATTGTGGAGAAGAACTGTTAACAGTCTCACTGTTTGAATGTCTACTTTACATGTTTTAACTTTGTAAATTGAACAATTATTTCCAAGAAGTCATCATGTAATTTGTCATGCAATAATTTCTTAGTTTTTTTTTGTTATTCTTTTTCTTTTTTTCCTTGGAATACTGTATTGTTGCTAATCTTTATTCTGTTTTGTTTTGTTTTGTTTTTTTCTCTTTAAATAAAATTATTTAAAAAAAAGAAAAAGTAAGATGGTGTTGATAACTTTAAAAAATCCATATAATTTTGTATTTTTTGGAAAATAATTTAATTAAATAATACAGAAACAGTTAATAGAGTGGTGAAAAATCAGTGTCTTGAAGATACATAAGATCTAATTCAGAAATAGGACTAAAAGTTTTGAAATATAAGGTTTATATTTCCATTTGGAATTTGTTTCTCTGTTGAATATTTTAGAGATTCTTATTAACATTCACATACACATGATTTTGAAATCCAAAGACAGTATCTGGATGGACTTTGGAGCTGATCTTACTGAGCATGTTGAAGCTTTGAAATAAAATTAGAAGATGATCCCAAAATGTCTGTGAAGATGTAGTTTTAGAATAGAGGAATTTATCTCCTTTATGACAGTTGTGATATTTTTACATGTATTCTAAGTGAAGAAAACATTTAATAATGTGTTTAAAACTCAAACACATTCAATATTCTTTTCCTATTATACTTAAGGAATCATACTTGCATGATTAGACAATATAAGTGTAGCACCAGCTTTAAAAGTACAACTTTTTTTCATTCTTTTCATAAAGTCAATTTATTTTATGTTAGGGCTGCTCATCTAACTCAGTAAGATCATAATTTTCAGCATTTCAGACATGGATACATGACATCTGGCTGACAGGTAAATGCCCATGAAACCAATTTTTCATGCCTTCTTCAAGCCACTTATGCAAATGATCACTTTGTAAAACTATAATTTTTTATGACCACCTGTGTTCTAAATAAAATATAATGACACCCCAAAGAACTGTTAGTTCTCAATTATAACAGTCTGCATTTGATTTTCAAGCTACAAACTAGATATACAGATACATTAATTTTTTGTCCTTTCTTTTTAAAATACTAATTTTTACTTACACAGTATTTTTTAAAAATAAAAAATAAAGTTACTGAACAGAAGAAACTGGCTAGGATATACCTCAAGGATGGATTGATTGAATAACATGATCAAGACTCTAGGTTTGATCTCCAGCACTGCAAAATAAATCAGTGAATAAATTTTGGAGGTAGGGAGAGAGAGAGGGAGAGAAGATTCCATGTTTTGAAATGCATTATTTGAATCTCAGATTTTAAAACAGTTCTACTAAATACTTTCTTTCTAGAATTTCTTTTGACATGTTATACATGAACTATGATTAGAAATATCCGCAGCTTTTAGTTAATGGCAAATAATATTTAGAAATTTATTCATTCTCTAATGGTGGAGGGACAGAGTAGCTCTGCATTAGTAGATCCAAGATTAGTAGTTCATAGGTGTATATGTTTTTCATAACAGAAGTAATAGACATTTGTCAGCTTATGAAGAACAATTTAGACAACTCTAAACTTTATATTTTTATTAAAAGTATGTAAAATAAAATTGATGTAATTGAACAAAATAAAAAATTGCTCATTCTGTAAAAAACATATGATTGTTTTAAAATCTTTGCTTTATTATATTTTTATGAGTACGCATGGCATGTATTATTGATGTGTAAAGTTTCAAGGCTGGGGATTTAGCTCAGTTGCATAAGTGCCTGCTTGGCAAGCATGAGATCCTAAGTTTGATCTACAGTACCAAAAAAAAAATTGTGAAGTTCCTTCATACTATGATTGAAAATGGATAAAATCCAAAAATATTGAGTTAATTATGTTATGATTTATTATAATAAATATTTGATTTTTTCTGATAATGTTTTTCTAATTAAAATAATATAATAAAGTTTATTTGACAAAGAATTTTATTTCATTATAACATATTGATAATGTCAAAAGACAAGAAAAACTGAATGTACTTTTACATATTTTTTACTTACAATTTATTATTTTATTACAGAATTCAGTGGTCACTGTGCAAAGTACTATGTAAAATCATATAAATACCAACAAAAGGAAAAAGTTGAGATAAGAAAAATTATAAAAGTTCTTGGTATTCATAAATAAATTTGCAATGTGCTTTATTTTTCTGCAGATTTTTTAACCTTATATATTATAATTTAGAATTCGACATGGTGATTTTAGTATACTATAAACTTCAACAAATTTTAGATATCTAAATTGGTTGCCTTAGTTCTATGTTATTTACCTTTAAAAGCAAATTCATGTGTAAGACTTGAAATTCGAAAAGGTAGGTCTCCAATTTAAAGGTAAAACAGACTTCTTTTGGGGAGACCTTTTATTTTTTCTTTATCCTTTGAAATGGAATTTTGTTCTCTATCAATATGTGCAGCAAAGAACACAAAACACTTCAAAGTTTAATCTGTAGTGTAGTGTATTTAATGTTAGTGAGCTTCAGATTTATCTATAAATAATTAAGATCTAAGCTTTGAATATACAAAATTATTTTAAGTAACTTAGTTGCATGCCGTGAAAAAAATCTGAAAAACCAAACAAAGCATGTTTAAAAATAACACAATAGAACCCAACAAAACTTCAATAAAATGGTTAGACTATTTAACATGTAATGTAAATATCCAAACTAAGAAACAATAAGAAATGATGACCTATGTACAAGTAAAAAAGTAAATTGCAGGATTAAAATTGTTAAAGATAATGGAGTTAATGCAGAAACACTTTGAAAAAAGGTAAGATTAAACAATTTGATACTTATACTACAAAACATGCAGTGAACAAAATAAGTTAAAGAAAGAAACAGAAAAATAAAAGTCAAAATAAATGTCTAGTGATTAAAACTACAATGTCTCCAATGAAAGTCATACTGGGTGTAATTTTACCACTATTTAAAAATATCCAATTTAAGAACAAGAAAAAATAGAAAGTCAATGAATTAATATGTTATCTAATGATCTAGAATGATTATGTACAGTCACAGGAGTAGAAGAGTAAAATAAACAAAGTTTTAATTTTTTTAGAATTTGATTAAAACTATTAATTTGTACTACTAAGAGCTTCAATCACACATATAAAAGTAAAATTAAATGTAGCTCCATTAAGGTAAATTATACTCCAAATGAAAAAAAAAAACACAAAATTTGACAAGAAAAATATTCCTAAATGCAAAGAAAAGTAATACATTAGATATTTTTAAAAAGCTAGAATAAAATGACAGCAAATCATTGTAAAGTATACAGTAGTCAGAAGACAGGCAGTTGACATTTTTTAAAACACTGAAAGAAAAACAATGTCAGCTTCAAGTTTTTCACAATCTATGTTTCAGAATGAAGGTAAATATGTACTTTGCTAACCCATAGAAATCTGAAGTATTTCATACTTTTGTCATTGTGCCTATAAAAATATACCATAGACTGTGACTTAGACAACACACATTTATTTCTTACAGTTACAGAGGCTAGGAAAACCAGGATCAAAGTGCTGAGTGATTTGATTCCTGATTCCTTACAGACAGCTGTCTTCTGCTTGTGCTATTGAGTGCCACATTATCTTCTTATAGGGACACTGATCTCATAATGAAGATTCTACTTTTATCATTTATACTAAACCTAATAGCTTCCCCAAAGATCCATTTGAAATATCATCATATTGAGGACTGAAGCTTCAACACTGAAGTTTTTCAGGGAAACAATGGAGTCTGTAGAGCTTATGTGCAGACATGCACAACAAGAAATACTACGGGAAGTTCTTCAGCCATAAGAAGTGCTCTAGTCACACATTTAGACTTCTATAAAAATATAAATAGTGACAGAAAACCAGAAAATGACTGTGCAAACACAAGATGTGTGTTACCCCTTTTATTCTTTTAAAAATTACATAAGTGAACTTGCTGGTATATGTCCATAATCCCTGCATGCTGGGAGCCTAAGGCAGAATGATTGCAGATTTCAGCCCAGTAGGGATAATTTGACTAGACACTTTCAAATTGAAAACTTCACACAAGTATTCTAGCAAATAGGTTCTTCCCATTACCACATAATTATTTAAATATCTTTCATTATTTCTACTCAGCAAAGTAATTGCTAAACCTGATGGATGTATCATTTCTGTGTCATTAATAAATCTAATTATATTTATTATTATTATTACCCTACTTTTAGTCACAATCATAGTTCCTATTTTTTAAGTTTGTTTCCTCTTTAATTACATTATGCTCTCATATCATATAGACTATGCTGTTTCTTAAACACCACAAGGTGTTTCTAATTCTTTTGCCCTCATCTGCTTGAACTCTTTTCCCCACAGCTCACCATGCTTGAACCTTTCCTAATGTGTACCTCATCAGGCAACATCAGTGAAAAGTGTCCTACTTTACCTCTACAGCATTTGCCCTCTGTGAGACTTGTTGCTGTTTGCACTTGTTCCTTTCTTTGTTCATATTATAGTCCGAGCATTTTATGTCATCTAGAGAGACAAAGGTAACAACAAGATATGTACATTCCTGGCACCTAGAACGATGGCTTGAATGCAGCTGTAATTTTAGAAAAGAAATAGTTGAATAAATTATTTGCACTACCTCAACACTCTCACTGTTTCATTTAGTTTATTTTTGCTCCTTAAGCATGACAGTTTTGTTATTTTTTTTCCTATTTTAGTTAGTTCCAAATTTTTTGAAGTTCAATTATGGAAATGTCATCCTTCTAAGTCTGAGAGGGCAGCAATGCATTGAATCTACTTTATCTAGAAAGTGCAACCCAACATGTGTGCACAGTTGTCTGTGCGTGTACAAAACACATACCCACATATACACATACATGCACACACGCACTTGCATGATTTTGAGTTATTCCAGTTACCTGGCTCTGAATTTCATGCAGTTCCATAAGAAAGAGCACCCCCCCAAAAAAGAAAGAGTGCCCAGTTCTCTGTCTGACCACCTCCTTTCTCAAATGTAGGGGAAACTTCACATTTTCCCCTAGAGCACTCTGCCTGTAACACCAAATATTCAATTCTTTAATCATTTGCCTCCATAGGAAATAATAATCATCTTAAGAAGAGTTTGTCTTTCTTATTTTTATTTTTGCACTATGTGTCTTCTGTATTCTAAAAATAAATTATATCCTCCTCCTCTTGCTTTATTGATATAATTCTAAATGTGTCCTTGTCTGTCCCATCAGATTATTCATTATTTGGAGTATATAGCAATCTAATAACAATTTTAAGCTTGCACTAAGAGTTTATTTCATTGTACTGGAGTCATTTAATAATCTATGCAGTACAAAGTTTCAGAGACAAAATACAAAACATTATATTATTGTATTTCTCATCCTCAATAGCATGATAATTATTCATTTGCTCATAACTCTATATAAATTCCATCTCATTTAAAGTGATTTTTTAATATGATGAATTATTCTTGGAATATAGTGATGTTTTACACTTAATCCTTCCAGTCCCTCATCCTCTCCTTATTTACTAAAGCTTGTTTCTATTTTCTCCTATTTTCTTTTTTTCCTTTCTCCTTCCAACCTTTCCCCCTCTACTTTCTCTTGTTTCCCTTCCCACTTCCCAGTGTCTATTATATATTTTGGCCCTTACTTCCATGTTTTGTTTCTTATGTCAGAGAAGCTGTAAGATATTTAGATCTGGGTGTTTGATTTATTTCACTTAAGAGTATGGTCTTAAGGTATATCCAGTTACCTTCAAATGTGTCAAGTGTATTATTCTTTATGGCAGAGTAGTAATCCATTTTATAAAAAAAAATGCAATACGAAGGGGATTGGGAAAGAAAAATAAGAATCAGATATATCATGTAAAGGTACAAATTCTTGATGAATGTTATCATTATGGACTTCTAAAATATACCAATTAAATTAAGTAAAAATAAAGCAAGTACAAAAACCACAATAAAAATAAAATTAATAGTTGTCTAGGAATTATTTGTAGTTTCCTTTGTTTACCCTCTCTTTCTTTCTGTTTGGCACACTTGCCAGAAAGTGCATTATGCTATTTTAATTATCAATGCAAACATACATAATATTTATTTTCATTATACAGAAACTGTGTTGTATATTCTTTTTTATGGTAAATTTATATGTTGGCTGCTCAATGCAAGATTAAAACATTTGAAATAAAATTTTCAATTTTGTTTTGCACTATTTTTAATAAAGAAAAATTAGACTTATTTAATACCTTAATTTTCTAAATAAAATTGCAAGGTAGTTTAATATTACTATAATAATATCAATGAATTTAATAGAAAATACAAAAATAAAATAAGCTTTTATAATAAAACTTGATTTATTTAACTGTTCCAGTTTTAGTAATCATAAAATAGAATATAATAATACAAGTAAAGCAGTAAGTGTTTATTAAAAAAAGAAACAATACCTTCAAATTCATGAATACATCAAAGGTAGCATTTCATACCCATGTCAAACTATTCACTGGAAAATGATGTTTAAGAAGATTTTTGTTTTTATCATTTTATATGTCTTGCTACAAGCATTGAAACAAAATTTTGAAAAATAATAGTATGCGTCTGTATACAGTCTCTAAGGCAGCCTGGTACTATGAATTGATTCTGAAATGTTTCAGTTCCGCCATGTAACTGAACATTCTGGAAGCTTGAAAGGACACTAGAAAAAGCTACTGTGACCTCATCTGTCAAAGTGATATCTCAGTTACACAAAAACTTTCATCTACATCAGAAATCCATTAACCACTGGTCCTAAATAACAGAGCTAACATAATGGATGGCTGGGTCTTGGCTTGTTATTTAGTGCTGGTATTAAGGGCTGACTAAGCAAACATACTCTCTGATAGAACCAAGAGACTGGAAAAGTTTATAACTGAGGCAAAATAGCTATGAAGTACACTGAATAGAATGTCAGTTAAAATATGAGTCCAGCACAATTCAAATGACAGAATATAGAATTTCATTTGGTGTGTATGAATTTGTTATTTAGAATGAAAGCAATACTAAAAAAAATTACAGTATTTTATAATATGCCAACCACTGTTCTAAAAATTTTACTAGTGTGAATTCATCTCATCTAAGCATCACAAAATACACTTTTACCATCCCATTTATACAAACAGAGGAACTGAGACCAAGCGGAGTGACCAGTTTGATCAGTTTCACAAAACTGAAAGGCGGAAGGTCCGTGCTTTCTTTCCTGACATGCGGGCTCTAAAGACTGTGCTTGTGATCTTCCCATAGTGCTGTCTTTCAAATCAACCATTAGCAAAAGTTGTTTGATAAAGTGTTATAAAACAAAGATACAGTTTGCAAGAACACATCTCATCCAAAAGAAATGAATACACTTGACAAAAATAAACCTTTTCTCCTTGTCTTTCTCTAATTTATTTCTCTCTCATAGAATTCTTTTTGTTCCAAGCAGTGAAATGTTGGAATACTTTTTCACAAAACCTAGATGAATTATTAAATTATGAAACTACATGGTCCTGGTATCACATTCAATAATGTGGCACAATTTTTAAAGCATAATTTGTCAAAAGCAAGTTATAATTGAGTGTTCAAAATAAGACACTGATAGAAGAACATCTGTCTTACATAAGGATAACTTTGAAATCCAGTTGGCCAATTTAAAACAAATGATTAATATTTTTTAAATTACGTACTTCATCCTAGGTAGGTGTCCCATTGGTATGCGTACAAAAAGCAAACCACACACTATGGTTGTTAGTATTTATCTGTGAAAAGTTTGTATCCTCTCCATTGAAGAAACTACGTTTTCATCTTATATTTTGTATTTATTTTAGGCCTTCCAACATTCCAAATCTGTACTATACAAGTTAATATTTGATGAATGGAATAATTGCTCATTTATTAAAATCAAATGGTTTTGTAAATTATATAAATTATATTTCCCTACTTTGACTTGCTTTTCTTTTCAATATGCTCTGATATAATAAAAAATCTAATCAAACTAGTTAGTTATATAATTATAATTATATAATTTTACCACACTTCCCATGATAATACAATTATCACTCAACAGTCCAAACACAATTATTTATAAGGAATGATTATTGAGTATTATTATTGGGTAAAATTAGGGTCTGAAATGTAGAACTAAATACCTTTTACAGCACAATGAAGTATAATAATGGATATGAGGAAGCACTGGTTTCATTTCAAGACCTTCTGACCTCATTTGAGTGCAAAGCTTTCCTTTTGAGGCTAAGAGGCAGCAGGTAGACAAATAAATTTGAAAATGTTGTGTAGATGCTTATGTATATAAAAGATAACAAATTATTTCTTAACATTTCACATGGTTTCTTAACGTTTACATTGTAACTTCTTAAATATGCTTTTACTTTCTAAAAATCTATTGAAGATACCATGACATGAGATATTTCATGAAATATATACATTTTAATGAAGATTCTCTTTTATGTTCTAC
This sequence comes from Dolichotis patagonum, assembly GCA_004027295.1. Taxonomy (NCBI): domain Eukaryota; kingdom Metazoa; phylum Chordata; class Mammalia; order Rodentia; family Caviidae; genus Dolichotis; species Dolichotis patagonum. The sequence continues at coordinate 1,983 of PVJX010050389.1, read as the reverse complement.
ACATCTGAGAGCCTGAAATTAGAGTAAAATTTAAAATGAGATATTAGAGACTCATAGCTTTTTATAGAAATAAAAATACTGTAACCACAATGGCTATATGTACACACACAAATGCACTCCACACTGCCTGTTGGGGTGAGACATATGGAGCACATAGTCCTGGAAGAACTAGAAAAAAAGAATACAAAGCTCTGGAGAAGACAGTGAGGTGTGCGTGACACAGAAAAGGAAGTAGTGGAGCTTTTCATTATGTGCGAATATTTCTCAGGTGGTCTAGAGTATTCAGGGTACTCAGTAAATTAGGAATAAATGTAGTACAGATTAAGAAGGTCATAAAATAGCTGTATACATATGTTAACCTAAAATGAAGACATATTTTCTTAATCTTTAAAATGAAACTGTTTTGGGATCAAGAATGTAATAATATTTGATGAAATTTTAGCTTTATATTTATAGGCTCTCTGGAAATATTGAAAGGACGACATGACAAGCACATGTGTGCAGGCTTAAACACACACACAGAAGAGTATAAAATATATTCACATGCATCCGCAAATGTATTATACAGTTATATACAAGTGTGCTCCTCAGTTTATGACTACCTGTCTATTACTAAATTAAATAGTAATGAAATAAATCATGACTGAATCCATTTGAAGTAACCAATGTCATGGTCATTAAATTTTCACAGCATATAACATACAGAATAAAGCTTTCCATACAAGCTAGGACTGGAGTTTAAAGACACAAGACACAAATACTTATTAAATAAAATGTTTTGAGATTTTAAAATAAAGTATCAGTGATTCTAAACTTATTTTTCATTACACAAAAATAGTTCATAAAGGAAGTTTTTATGGACCTTTAAATGTCAGAAAGAAATCGTTGCTTAGTAAAATTCCTTCAATATTTTGTCAAACATGAATAAAGCACCCTATAGGACAGACAGTTAACATAATTACACGGCTAGTGATGTTACTAGCTTTGTGTTTAATATGGACATAAAGAGCTGAAAAATAAAAGAGTAGCTTTTATCCTAAAATATCCATAAAAACAGCAGACTTCTTTACAGTGTATATATCACTGAAATCATTTGAGATGGAAAGAAGGGAGTAACTTCGACTAAAATTTAGAAGACAAATTTCAAAATTAAAAAAAAAAGTATTTTGTTTGGTTTTATTATGCCTGATGGTGTGGGAAATTCTTTAGAGGGTAAAAATAGGTATAATGGTTAAATAAAGAAAAAAGTAATAATATGATTGCTAACATGTAAGTAATCTATTTGTTTTAGAAAAAATACATACTGTTTAAGCCAAAAGTACATTTTTGGATTTATAGAAACCTCACAAAATAGCAAGAACATTTTTTAGTATTCCAGATAATCATAAAACTGACCTATGGACCTCACCTGGCCAAGATACTGTGTCTTGTTTATATTTATTGTCAGTTTGTCTTTGCTTAATTTTCTCCGACCTCTACTTTGGAAATGAGCATTTATTTATATTTTGCATTGTAGAACAACAGAGCAGTTCAGTACCACAATTTTAGGAAGTAATTGCTGACTCAGACTTTTCACTGGTCATGCCAATCATTTTGGCTGGTAGACTGGGTACTGCATGAGCACTGTATGACCCAGGTCATCTGCCAAGCATGGGCACTGCTTCCCACAGGGACCGAGGGCACAGATTGAGAGAGCCATGGTCCATGGCACCTAATTATGAGGAAGAAAGTAAGAATGTGAAGAGAAAAATAACACGAAACGTGAGGCATTGAACAATGTATTGTTATGATATAGTAAGAAGTACGACCTGAGTTTAACGGGTACAGTGATTGCGGTCAATTTTCAGGTCATAGGACACACCAAACCTAGCTAAAACAGGTTGATTTTGAATTAGATATCACATTGTTTACAAAAGTAGCACAGGATATGAACAGAGAGACTTGAAGTGAACTTCAGCAGTCACCTTTAAACCATGTTCGATA
>PVJX010050388.1:0-10701 GCA_004027295.1 Dolichotis patagonum | reverse complement strand
AGAGGGGAGGAACTCCTTGTTCTCGCGGCACCCAGAGTCAACTGCATGGTGTAGGTCCTGAGGCGCCAGGGTCTCTCTCCTTCAGGCCGCCGAAAGTCTGCCACACTCACCTGCTATTTCTTTCTGATGAATTGACCATTCCATTTCCAAAGTTCTGAAATGGCCAACAGACCACAGAAAGAATTCTCTTTAGGCTCCTGTTTGAAACCTGCAGCTATAGCGATCCGCTGGCCTTGCTTCAGGGCCATGGAGATAATGTTTTTAAAGCCATCTTGATTTAACTTTCCCTTTCCAGGAAGATGCCACTTTTTAGATCTAGAGTTTAATCAGGGTTTGAGAAGTTAAATACATTCCTGGTGATACAAATCCCCTTAAAACTTGACTACGTACCTTTCTTTTCTCTTCACTTTTCTCCCCCCTCCTTTTTTTGGAGACAGGATCTCGCTGTGTAGGCTAGGTTGACCTTGAACTCACTGTGTAGCCCAGGCTGGCCTCAAACTTGTTGGGAATCCTCCTGTCTCAGCCCCCTGTCCAGACATGTACCACTACACCCAGCTTCACCCATTTTATGTAGAGGCTTTCCTTTTGCTAAGTAACCAGCTCCAGGGAATATTATAGTTAGACCTTTTAATCAGAATTTTAAAGAAAATACCTGGGGCTAGATCAGCCTTTTCTCTATTTATCTTTCTAGCTGTACCTCAGGGATGTGGGTAGAGCATTCTGAACTCTATCTCCTCTTCCTTACCTGCATTTTTATCTGCTTGCTTCCTTCCTTATTTGCCTTCTTTGTTGGATTTTTGAGGGAAGTTCTCACTATGTAGGTCAGACTGGCCTTGAACTTACTACGTAGGCTGCCCTAGAACTAGTGGCAGTCTTTCTGTCTCAGCTTCCTAGGTGCTGGGGTTTCAGATGTGTGCCACCATACTTAATTTATCATTCTTTCTCTTTTAAAAAAAAATTTCTGATTTAATGAAATTGTTTATTTTAAGGCTTTAAAATTAATGGCAGTTACAAACTGTTGTTTGGTCCTTCTTTTTGGTCTTGCATCTGAGATTCTTACCTAGGTGATGTTAGAATACTCACGTAAGAATGTTCGTTTTGCTGAGCATTTTCCAGTCAGATTACCTTTTTGGTCACTCAGAGGTTAAGCGTGGCCTTTCCGGTCCCTGGTGGCTCCTTGCCTTAGTGCCAGTGTCTCTGACACTCCCCAAGTGATGGAAGTGTGTTGCTCTGCACTGCTGTGACTTGTGCTCTTGTCTTGCTTGGGTCCATCCATTTTTCTGAGTTTTTTTCCATTTTAATTTGTATTCAGATAAGATGAGTTCTTTTTCTCTTAAGTAATGTAGGTCTCTTTGAATTTCTTCGCCACAGAGAATGGAAAGAGAAGACATCCAAGTTTATTTTCCTGAGTCGAGCTAGTATCTAATTTTATTTTTCCCCTGAGGCAGGTTCTAGCTAGGCCCTGAACTCTTTCATTCTCTTGCCTCAGTTTCCCAAGTGCTAGGATCACAGGCATGTTCTAGCATGTCCAGCTAGCATCCTTTTAATCGAGATATTCTTTTTTTTTAAAAAATTATTTTGAAGGTAGTAAAATACAACAGAACAAAACAGAACACAGCCAATCGAGATAATATAGTGAAATTGGTACAGAACTTCACAGCAGGTTACCGGGATAACAGTTATAGGTACCATAGTATATCTCGTTACCTTCACAATAGTTGTCCTTTCAATCAGGTATAGCAAAATCAAACCAAATATTGAACATTATAAAACCTTTCAAAACAGAATGTTGAATAGAGCAAGGCAATTGATCAGAACAAAGCAAAACAGTGAAAACAGTATTTGCCTTCAAAGAGATGGTAGACGGAAATCCCCCCTATTTGCTATATTGCATACAGTCATCTTCCCAAGAGATGCTCAGACCTCTGACTCCCATTTGATTGGGGGGGGGATGGGATGGGATATTTGGTTCTCAACCCGCTCCCAGGGCTGTTTACCAGGGAGGCCAGCGGGTTGCTTTGTTGTCCAGAGATGCTGGCTGGTTCTCTCCCTGGTAATTGAGAGATTCTTAAGTTTTCTGCCCCCCTCCTCTGGTTTTGGGTGATCCTGGCTATGTTTTCTTTTCCCTTTTTTTTTTTTTTTTTGGTACCAGGGATCGAACTTACCACGGAGCGCTTGCCAGGCAGGTGCTTATACTGCTGAGCTAAATCCCTGGCCCCTGGCTATGTTTTCAAGAGATAGGCATTTTTCCTTTGTAAGACCAATAATCTACTGCCTTATGTATGTGTTATCTGTATGTGTGTGTTACAAAAATAAATGCTTCATGTATAAATATATGGAAAATTATTTATGTTTAAAAGTTTGGTTTAATTATGGTTATAGCTAGTTCATTTATAGAATTAATGATTGTAGCTAACTTAGGGAAATCAGATGTTCAGAGTATCATGCAAATAGGAGAATTCTGGATAAGACAGAAGATTTGAACAGCCTGGCCTTTGTTTTGATGTGGTTCTAAATTCTGTTGATTGCCTAGGACAGGGCAAGTGCTTTTACTTGTCACTGCCTTGGTGGCCTCATCTATATGGTGAAGGTCAGATACTGGCTGAACACTGTATTTCATCAGAGACACATGCCTGTGTCACCAGATTCTGTATTCCAAATCAGCTTCCAGATCAGTGTAGTGGAACCTGTGTTTGCACAAATCCCGATGGCCGTGGGTGGTGTGGGGAGCCGTCTAGGGCTGATAGCTGCTGTGCCAACGCAGTTGGAGCTCATGTGTGTTCCAGGGAGCAGGGTGCGCTGTGGTCTGCTAGCCTGTGGATTTGGGAAGGCAGGGGCCATGCACTTGCATTCAGTGTGACAGCCAAGAAGATTTTCACACACAGCCCCAGCAGTCACCACACCCAGAGCTGTATGACAAAGTGGTACTATCCACTTAGGGTTTTTTTGTTTTGTTTTTCTTTGTTTTGGTTTCAGAATTGAATTCACAACCTTGTGCTTGCGCCACTGAGCTAAATCCCCAACCCCCAGCACACTTTTTGTTTTTGTTTTGGTGTTTTTTTGAGACATGGTCTCGCTGTGCAGTTCAGGCTGGCCTTGGGCTCACTTTGTAGCCCACGCTGGTCTCGAGTTTGCAACAATCCTCCTACTTCAGCCAGCCCAAGTGCTGGGATTACAGGAGTGCGCCACCGGGCCCAGCTGCATATGCCATTTTTCATCGTTACTTTGTCTCTTTGTTCTTCAGGGCATTTTAAACCATTTGAAATCAGATTGAGAAATGGAGTTTAAGTTTTCAGGCTAGACTGAATACTGGATCAAGTGTTTTTTTCTTTCCATAACCTCAGCCAGTCCTATTTTATGTAGAATTTCTTGTTGGATCATCAAGTGGCGGATGTTACTTTGAACTGGACTACCCGTTACTGCAGCTTTTGGTCCATTTCTACTGTTGCTGGGCCAGTGGGACAGTGATCTAAGATCAGCTTAGGAGCTGTGTACCTGCCCATTGGGCTAGAGCGCCCCCATGCCAAAGCCTGCTCTTTGCCTTGCACTTGTGAAATAAATTTGCCTTGTCATCCTCCACTCCAGCTTCCTGCCAGGATTCCTGTTCACTATTTTCAGTTTCAGTTTGGGCTTTTAGAATTTCTTTCTTTTTTCTGGCTGAATTACCTGTCTACAGGTATAAATAAGGAGTTTTATAAGGACTTGACTGTGGGGTAAATTGGGATGTGTGAAAGAAGATTTGAGGAGAACGGGTCTGCCTGTGTCGGGCAGCTTGACTGCCGCTTGTCAGTGTTCCTGTTGCAGTGGTCTTGAAGTCCTGGCCTGGCAGCAGAGCTGCCCGGTGAAATATGACACAGGCTGAGATGAGAATTGGCAGTTGTCCTGAGCGCATAAATAGCTTTTTCTCTCCCAAGCATATTTTACAGCCAAGTGAACAGAAAACAATTCAGCAAGCTACTTGCTGAAGACTTGAGACAGAAAAATTATCTCTACAAAGGTTGACAAGTTGTACAAAAAGTTTTCCAAAGAACTAATTGCAAAGTAGGCTTGTTTTTGTCTCCATTGATCCCCAATCTTTTTTGTTTTTTGGATCCCCAATCCTGAAAGGTAGGTCTGGTCTCAGAGGTACAGCACTTCTGAGCTTGGTTGTGGGTGGTGGGGGTGGACCAGTCCCATACCCTCTCTGCATCAGAGCCAGTAGTTAGGAAACTGAAGCCTTCATGTCGAGCAGTGGTGGGTAGGCAGCTGCAGTGTCATTCCAGTCTCACTGACTAATGGGACCGGCTTGAGGCTTGACCTGAGGAAACAGCTCTAAATATAGCCTTCCTTTTTGGCAGCTGCAAACACCTGGAAGAGCAGGTGGACCCTAGCAGAGAAGTATTTGCTGTTAATAAATAGCATGTCCGTTGAACAGTTGTGTACTGTCAGAGCTTGTTTCATGCTGTGTTTGTGTGTAATTAAAAACAGCCCACTGGATCCATTGGCTTATGGTTGGATTATGTTTAGAAACACGCAGTTTGGGTTGTTGTCTGCTGTAAGCACTAGGGATGATGTCACTGATTTGAGTAGGACCAGAAGAGAAGCTGTTAATGTAATTAGCAAGCAGTTCTTTGATCTCTGTAATGAACACAATTTAAACAGCCTTTGTGGCCTTTGGTTTCTGGCACTGGTGAATCAAGCTGCCAATAATGTGATATTGTTCATTCAGGAAGACTAGTTTGTGTGCTTGGTAGTTACTTTTGACAAGGGAGGTTTGTAAGTAATTGAAATACCAGCATTTACAAATTTACACAGTGGTTTTATAGAAAAGGAAACTACAAATAGCTTTTAAACATGTAAAGAGACATTCGCTCTGTTATAAATGTAAACAGGCTTTTTGGGAGGTGGGGGTGCTGGGAATTGAACTCCACTCCATGCATGCTGAACAGCAACCGTCACTGATCCATACTCCCTGAGAACAGCAGGCTCTCACTGAGGTTTTTTTGTCAGACTAGGAGGATCCAAAATATTAAAGAAGTACTGTAGATGAGCAAGTGGGAAAATAGGCACTCTCGTACTTTGTTGGTGAAAGCATTACTATGCGGTTTCACTGAGGGAAGCATGGGTATGTCTGTGAGAGCCACAAATACATAGCATTTCATCAAACCATACATACCACATACAGGTGCGTGCATGTGAAATAATGTGGGCCTAAATGTGTTTGTGGAAGAGGTGAAGATTGGGAATACTTGGAAATCTTCTGGTTAAGCGAATAAGGATACAGCTGCAAAAAACTGAGAGTACATGCTGTGCTGACACAGAAAGATCTTCAAGACAGTGTTAAACTGGCATGGTGCCACACACCTGGAGTCACAGCTCTGGGAGGCTGAGGCAGTCAGACCACAAGTGGGACCCCAGCCTGAGCTACTTAATGAGACCCTGTCTCAAAATTTAAAAAAAGCCTGGGGGCTATATAGTTCGATGTGAAAGCCCTGGATTCAATCACTTGTACCAGGAAAGTAAAAAAGACCATTGTTCAGGGAATAAAGCCAGGGGCATTGTATTGTAGGACACCAAATTGTGTAAAAAGGGGAAGATGCGAATTATGTATTTGCTTGTATGTGCATAAAGAAATCAGAAGATCTATAAAAAATTAATGTGAATGGCTATTCATGTGTGTATGTCTTGAGAGAAGAAGAAATACTGTGGTCATTTTTCATTGCATGAAATTTTTTTTGTGTCTTTTTGAGACAGGGTCTCCTTGTTTTGTTCAGTCAGGGGAGTGCACTTTGTAGCCCAGGCTGGTGTTGAGCTTGCAGCAATTCTCCTGTCTCAGCGTCCTGTGTGCTGGGATTACAGGCATGCGCCAACACACCCAGGTTTTGTGTTTTTTGAGGTTTTTTTGGGTACTAGAAATTGAACTCAGGACCTTGTGCTTGCTGGGTAGGCGCCTATGACACTGAGGTATATCCCCAGCCCCTCGTTGGATGAAAAATTTGAGCCATGTGCATTGCTGATTTTTTTAAAAACAAATTTCATTAGCTGGGCGCGGACACGCCTGTAATCCCAGTGCTCTGGAGGCTGAGAGGCAGGAGGAGCTCTGTAGGTTCGAGGCCATCCTGGGCTCCCTAGAGAATTAAAGGCTATCTGGGACCACATAGCCAGACTGGATCCAAATAAATAAATAATCAGAGTATTTTAAAAAGTGGAGCTTCTTTGAATTCCCCAGTTACTTTATTTTTTCCCCGTGGTGCTGGGAGTTGAGCCTAGAGCCCTGAGCATGCAAAGGCAAACACTCTACCCTGCAGCCCCACAGTCACAGTCACAGAGGAACTCTCTTTAAATTTTTGTTTTGTTTTGTCTCGCAGTGTGGTCCAGGCTGGCCTCTAACTTGAGGTGATCCTCTTGCTTCAGCCTCCCAAGTGCCTGGTTGCAGGTGTGATCACCACACATGGCCACAGGAGCTTGCTTCATTGACTTCTTCACTCATCATTGCTATGCTTGTGGGCAGCAGATCTCGTATTGTTGCTGATGGCACTGCATTTGTTACTTCCAGGGAGGGAGACATGGAAGAAAACGACACACACGACACACACGTTTGTTTGAAGGGGACCAGGGATATAGCTCAGCAGAGGTGCTGAGATTCGTTCCTAGTACCAAAAGTAAATAAATAAACAAACAACAATTTGTCAGTCCTGGGACTTTTTCCTATTGTTTCTTTGTGTGTGTGTGTGTGTGTGTGTGTGTGTGTGTGTGTGTTTTTAAAATTAGTACATGTTTGCAGTACATAAATTACATTACATTTATTGTGAGAAGTTTGTACAAGGACATAACACATCTTAATTCTTTTTTGTTCCCTTTCCCTCCCTCTCTTACTGTTTTTTTTCCCCCAACTCTTCATCCCCTCCATTTTGTTTGTGTTTTTTGGGACAGGGTCTTACTAAATAGTTCAAACTGGCCTCTAACTTGTGGCAGTCCTCCTGCCTCGGCCTCCCATGCATTGGGGCTACAGATGGGTTCCACCATACCTGGTCTGTCCCCCTCCCTTTTGAAAAAGCTCTATTCCTATATTTTCTTTGATTCTCCCTTAAGTTCTTTTTCCCTTCTTTCTCTCCCTCTTTCATCTCATGTTCCCCTTCCCATTTGAAAAAGATTTTCCTGCTTCTTATATACCCGTTATTTTGGGTTTTTCATATAAGACAAATTGTGTTATATTTAAACTTGTGTGTCTGGTTTCTTTTACTTAAGGTTACGATCTTGTATATCCATCCATCTACAGATGTCTTATTTTCTTACTCTTACCTACTGATGGACACATAGGCTGTTTTCAAGATTTAGCTGTTATGAATTTGCTTGTGCATGGGTCTGCAGATACCTTTTCCTGTGGCTCTTCACTCAGAGTCAGTGACTTTAAAGACTTCCATAGTCAGGTTTTGAACAAACCCTAAGAATAGGCTTGAGGGCTGGGGATTTAGCTCAGCAGCATAAGCGCCTGCCTTGCAAGCGCGCAGTCGTGAGTTCGATCCCCGGTACCAAAAAAAAAAAAAGAAAGAAAGAAAGAAATAGGCTTTTCCTTTGGCTGCACAGCTAATATACTATCCTTTGGACAGTTCTCACATCTGTGGCCTTTTTTATTTGTAGGAACTTACAAGCAGCAATTGGCGCCTATTATGACTTTGAGAGCCCAAACATCAGTGTACCCTCTATGTCCTTTGTGGAAGATGTCACCATAGGAGAAGGGGAGTCGATACCTCCTGACACTCAGTTTGTAAAAACGTGGCGGATCCAGAATTCTGGTAAGTGTGTAATGAATGGGCAGGTCTCTCTTGCTTAGTCTTTGTTTTCTTAAGAGAAAAGAAATAATGAAATGTTGGAGCTTACACATCTGATTGAGCACTTCCTTACATGGTATGTCATATAGCGTTTGTTTGTCCTGGCACAAGGACCAGGCATCAGTGAAATATGGAGAATAAGAGGAGGAATTGATGTCTCATGCTTCTGAGCCACCTCAGTCTTGGTGGTATGTGCACGTAAGCCACATTCCTCGGGACCAGGCACTAGGCTCGTGTCGCCCCCACCTGTGTGGCTCTGCGTCATCACTTTATTTCTGCTCTAGTTAGTCCTTCAGCAGCCCAGAGGCGGTACAGCCTGGACTGGAGCCAGGGCTTTGGGAAGCCGGCGAGCACCTGCTTGCTCCCTTGCAAGTGTGTTTCTTTGCAGCCATTGAGACACCAGAACCATTAATATCACTTTGAAAATAGTGCAAGAACTATAGGAATTCGCTCAGCAGAATAAAATTGTTGGTCTTTTTTAAAAGCACATGGTTGTGATACACTCCTGTCTCTTTTAAGACAAACTGCAAATAAATTGATCATAATTCTTTGAAAATAGCTTCTGGATACTGGTCTGGTAAACTGTTCCTACTTTTCACTTGTTAAATTCTTGTGTGGCATTAGTATTTCTTGTTCTGTCTCATGGTGATTTGTGCTGACCGGTTGAAGGCCTTTAACTTCCTTGTTCATAAAGATTTCCAGAGAAATTCTGGTAGAAGACTAGCTGAAAAGTACTACCTAGCCAAAAAAATCTTTAAATGTGAAGGTACCCTATTTAACCACGTAATTTTTTGGGAAGGCATTGAGACAGAGTCTCGCTATGTAGTTTGAGCTGATTTTGAGCTCACTGTGTAGGCCAGGCTGACCTTGAACTCATGGAGATCCTCCTGCCTCATGAGGCCTTGTGAATGCTGGGATTACAGGCATGTACCACCACACCCAGCTGGAGGAGAGTTCTTTGTGTCACTAACCAAGTGATGGGTTATGTGGACAAGCCTGCTGTAGATGACTCAGGACCCTCATAGTTTTGTGACCTTCTTGTTGCTTTCATCCATTTTGTTGTGACAGTGGTGCATTATAGCACATTTGGGAGGCTCATGGTGACAGAAAAATAGCCACGTTTTCTGTTCTTTCTTAAAATTCTTAGTTGGAGGTTGGTGAAGTTTTTTTGTGATTTGTTTTTTAGTTTTTTATTTTGCTTAATTTCTTTCTAATGTTTCTTAATTTTGCTTGCTTTTAAACATATCGAAACAGTTTTTTCAGTTCAGCTTCTTTATTTCTGTCATTGTTCTCAGAATTACAGAAAAGAAACCTGCTTTTACTGATCACAGTTTTGAAATACATGAGTGAAGTAATTTTGTGAGTGAAGTTTACTTGGAAAGTGTGATTTGTTCAGAAGGGTTTTTTTTTTTTGCGGTACTGGGGATCTAACTTACGACTCTCGCTTGCCAGGCAGGCGTTTATGCCACTGAGCTAAATCCCCAGCCCTGTTCAGAAGTTTTATCTTAAATTTAAGCCGGTACCTTATTTACTTATCATGAAGAGCCTAAGAATGGTCTGATTTTCTGAGAGTTCTTTAGTGTGTTAAAATATTGAAAGTTGCTAAAATACCATTGGAATGTTTTGAATACTGTCATGGTGCAGAATATCCATTCTGTGTTTCAAGGAGCCACTTAACTGTGTTACTCCTTAAATGATTTTTTGGATGGATGAGGAAGTTGGTGTGTAATGGGCAGAATGCCAAATCAGAATCCCAAAGAGCCTGGCTTTTACTTTTGACTTAGAAAAACTGTTGGTTGGCCTGCTTTTTCTTCCTGCTTGGTAACTTCAGATACGAACAACTTTGGAAGGGGAGAGGGTGATGGTGCAGGCCTATAATCCCAGCTCTCTGGTGGCTGAGGCAGGAAGATCACTTCAAATTCAAGGCCAGCCTGTCTTACATAGTAAGTTTAAGCCTAAACTACTGGCAAAACCGGGTCTTAAAACCAAATCAAAATAAACAAAAACAGTCTGTGAAGCTGGGCATTGTGGTACACACCTGTAATTCCACAGCACTCTGAGAAGCTGAGGCCAGGAGAATGGCGAGTTTGAGTCTAACCTGGGCAGTTTAGCAACTTGGAAAAAATCCTGTCCCAAAATTTAAAAAAGGAAGAAGGGCTGGGGATGTGGCTCAGTGCAAAGCCCTGGGTTTAATCCCCAGGAATACAGTAAACAAAACAGAAGAAAGCCAGCCTCCTTGAGTGTTCAGCCTAGCTTCTTATGTGTAAAAAGGTGTTCTCAGGTCTGAATTTCTCCTGAAGAATTGGGGAAGTGTGGAGATATTTATCTTTTAAGATGTTTCACGCACATTTTTTTTTTTTTTTTGTACCGGGAATTGAACTCAAGCTTGTGCTTGCCAGGCAGGCACTTCACATAAGCTTTTTAACTTCTGAAAATTGTTCCACTGGTTACACTAGTTTCATGTCTGTAAACTGCATGTTTTCATTCTGCTAGGGAGATGCTGATCTCACCTAACTTGAGTAGCAGACATTTGGTGTGGTTTGACTTTCTGGTTTTTTGAGACAGGGTCCCACTATGCAGTTCAGGCTGGCCTCAAAGTTACTGCATAGCCCAGGCTGGCCTACAGTGATCCTGCTGGACAGTCTCCTGAGTGCTGGGGTTACAGGCATGTGTCACCATCTCAGGTTTGGTTTGGTTTGGTTTTTTAAAGACAGTCTTACCATATAGCCCAAGCTAGCCTTGAACTCTTGATCCTTCTGCATCAGCCTCTTGAGTGCTGGATTAATTTAGAGACTTCTGCCACCATGCCTGAGACAGGCATGTTATTAATGAGGCAACACACTGACTCTTCAGTGCCGTCCTAATCTGGCCTGTGTCCTTTCTGGAACTA
>PVJX010050387.1:0-10705 GCA_004027295.1 Dolichotis patagonum | reverse complement strand
TTTGGTGTCTTTACCAGTGTTCTACAAGTATATTTTTGCAAGTAGTACAATATTGCTATTTCTTTTGGTGTCTTTACCAGTGTTCTACAAGTATATTTTTGCAAGTAGTATGAGCTAAGGAAAATGTAGTAGATACAATGATAAAATTAAGTAATATATGTGAAAGTGCTTTGAAAGTCAAAAGCACTGAAGAAATGTAAGGAATAATTATTGCTATAATTAATGAGAAAAACAAGTGACTGCTTCAGACCAGACATTCTAAAAGAACAGCACTTAAAGATGGCCTAGACCAGACTACTCTAGTTTTGTTATTACATAATTCTCTCCCATTTCCAGTCCCATCATGAGATGAGGAGTCTCTGTGGAGTAGAATCCATGCTGTCAGAGTCACAGCCTAATTTGGAAAGCAGACCTCAAAGTAGTCATTTATAGTGAACAATGTATTGGCAAGTCAGGACTCTCATTGTCTGCATAAGGCATTCTTGTTTGGTGAGTCTTTCCAGTCAATAAATCCGTTAGAGACCAGAAAGCTGCTTTTAAACACATATTTTTAACAAAGTAATTGGATATTCCCTAGAGATTTTTTAAAAATCAAACTTATATACGTGATAAATTGCCCTCCTCCACAGCAGGAATGGTTTAGCCTTTAGAAGCTATGATCTAGAGATAGACAAAGCTCTCCATGGTCATTCCTGTAGGCATGCTAACAGAGTCCCTTTTCTCTATGCTGTTCGCTTTCCCAGCCATCTAATGCATCTACCTTGATAGCATTACATTAAGACAACTGCTACACGTTCCTACATTACAGTTTATCTTAATATTAGTAACATTTTAGTGTAATCGTTTTTGACACCTTAATATCACCATTTCCCAATATATAGTACTATGGTTGCCATGGTAGGAATTTGCTCATCCAACAGTGTGCATAAGAAACTAATGCTTCATTATTGCAATGTTCTCCTCCATTTTCCCATCTCATGAAGAGCCAAAGTACACGCTAATGCCTAGGAGATCACTCGAGTGCCAGTTTTCTGCTCTAGTGCAAAAGAGAGGGTGCTACCTGAAAGGAGAGAGGAATGTCTGCATGTCTTATGCCTAGCACCAGTCGTTTGGGAACCAGAAATCAAGATTACTCAGTTTGAAAGAACAAGAAAACCAAAGCTTAGCAAAACTAAATGAGTCTATAAAATAGTGTCCCTAGAGGGCCTGATTCATAGTAGGCCATATATATACATATATGGCCTATTATATAGTAAGTGGCAGGGCCAAAGCTCCCAAGCCTAGCTGTTTCCCCTCTAACACAGGACCTCAAAAGTGCATCTTTTAAACTATTTTGCATTCCGTTGTACTCTTGTGAAGTATTTTGTGAGAAAATACAGACAGGACAATTTGAGTTCTTATTTCATTGTAGACTAAAACTTGTTGACTCCAGGTCAACAAGTAAACTTCCTTGAAGCTTTTCCTAAACCCTTTCCTTTATCTCTGTGTATACTTATCTCTTATTTCTGGGTTCTTGAGTATAAACTTTTGAAATATAAATATTCGTTTTTATAGCCTCCACAGTGCATGCCCATAGAGCCTGGCACATAGGAGTCACTCACCACTTTCTAATGAATGGAACTTAATTCCCCTGACTCTAGCTTCTCTGATTCTCCCTAGTTTGAGGCCTGAGTCCTCTGGCTACTGTCTGCAATTCCTGGTAATATTTTATATTACAAACTAATGGAAAGTAGATTTGCTATTCTCAAAATTCAATGGAGCTCTTTTTAAAATTCCTTCCTTCCTCTTACTTCACTACCCATTCCTGACTCTTCCATTGCTCCTTTCATATATTCATCTGTTCACAATTGTTTATTGACCTCTCACTATAAAACAGTTGACAGATGGCCCCCTACCTTTTAGAACTTATAACCTAACATGAGATTAACAGTAAACACATAAGAAAATAATTGCAGATTGCAATAAGTGTTAAGAAAATAAATGAATGATACAGAGGTCAGCACTGATTGTTCTGAGGCAGTCTAGACCTGAAGTATGGAAGATATGAAAAACCCTGCCAAAAAGCTGCATTTCAGGTAGAGAGAACAGAATATAAAGAGAAAGAGATGGCCATGCTCCAGGAAAAGCAAAAATTCCAGTGTGACTGAAGTGTATGGAGGGAGAGAAGGGTAAAGCAAGATGAGGTCTGCGCAACAGACTAGAGCCTCATCTTGTGGAGCCTCATCTTCATGTTGGCCAGGGTGAAGAGTGTCACCTGGACTCTTAAGGACAATAGGAGCCAGAGATTTTAAGCAGCAGAGTAATATATAGTCATGTGTCACTTAATAATGGGGATATATTCTGAGAAACATAGCATTAAGTGATCTCGTCCTTGTGCAAACACCTGGTAATGGTCAGTCACTTGACTTGGCCTCTTGGTTCTCGCAAGAGAGTAAATAAATGAGATATATGTGATTGCTACTGGTGTCATGAGCACACTGTTTTACAGTGAACTTTTTTTGTAAGTAAAAGAAATGTACTTTAAAACAATGATTAGATATAGAGTTCAATACTATATAGTAAATGTATAAATTAGTAACATAGTTATTATCATTTTAAAGTATGTACTATGAGTAATGGTGATATATTTTTACACTACTGGCAGCTCTGTAGGTTTGTTTATATCAAATCACCACAAATATGTGAGTGATGTATAGCACTGCAACATCATGACAACTACATCTTCACTAAACAGTGGGACTTTTCTGGTTCTATTATAAATGTATGGGAAATCATTGTATGTGCTGTCAGTGGTTGGCAAAACCACTGTTACTACCACATGACTATATTGCCTTAGATTTTTTTCAGTACTAGAGAACCCAGGGCCTTTCACATGCTAGGCAAGAGCTCTACCATTGAGCCACATTCCCCTCATTTTTTTATTTTAAAGAGAATAAAAAAATATAGAACAAAGCAGATCAGAAAAAAAACAATGCAATCAACACAGGATTTCAAAAAAGACAATAGGAAATCAACAGTGACTACCATAATGTCTCTTGTTTTCTTCGAAATAGAAGTCCATATCTTCACATGCAATGAATTCAAACAAGACAAAAATAGTATAAAACCATTCAAAACAAAAGAATGAAAGCATTACAGGCCTTCAAAACCAGACAATAGGAAAATCAACAATGACCGCCATAATGTCTCCTGTTTTCTTCAAAATAGCTGTCTATGCCTTCACATATGTTGAAAATAAATAATACAAAACAGGCTAAAACCAATCAAAACAAAGAATAAAAGCATTACTGGATTTCACAACAAGATGATAGAAAATCAGCAATGACCACTATAATGTCTAATTCTCTTCAAAGTAGCTGTTCATACCATCACATTCAACAAAATCAATTCTTGTAGACTCTGGGCCAAGTTCTGAGCATGTATAAGCCTATACATGTACATCCTATCTTTTCTGTATTAGAGGGAAAAACAAAACAAAACAAATTTGGAGAAAAGCAGGAAACAAAAGAGACAAATAACAATAGCAAAGAGCCCAAAAAAATGACAATTTAGGCTTTCAAAATAAGGTGGTAGGAACATAACTAAGGTTGTTATTTTGCATAGTTATCTTCAAAAGAGTTACTCAGATTACCTGATATAAACATGCAGAATTGATCTAATCCTATGAATGTTAACTGTTTTGTTCTAAGAACTAGTAGAATTAATAGTACAATCATCTTAGGTATCTTAAGTGTGTATATACAAATTTATATCTTTTATCTTTTCCCTTCTTTCTTTTCTCTTTTTCCCTGAGTTATTTGTCCCCTTTGAACAGTTGCTTACCATTTCACAATGTTTATTGAAGACTTTGTATCTTATTTACTCTTTCAGTTTCTTACACAAGGGAGACCATGTACATATTTACACATATGAATTTGATTTATTTCACTTATGAGTATGATCTCGTCACATCCATTTACCTATAAAAACCTCAATGTTATCCTTCTTTATAGCTGAGCAGTACTCCATTGTATAAAAATGCCACACATTTTTTTATCCATTCCTCAGTTGATGAGCATTTAGGTTGTTTCCAAGATCTGGCTATTACAAATTGTGCTGCTGTGAACATGGGTGCACATATATCACTGTGGTGTGATGTTTTCAGTTCTTCTGGGAATATGCCCAGAAGTAGAACAGCTGGGTCAAATGGGACTTCCAAACCCAGCTTTTTGAGGAATCTCCAGACTGACCTCCACAGTGGTTCCACCAGTCGGCACTCCCACCAACAGTTTAAAAGAGTTCCTTTTTCCCAACAGCCTCTCCAGCATTTGTTGTTGGTAGTTTTCTTTATCCTGGCCATTTTTTCTGGAGTGAGACAGAATCTCAGTGTGGTTTTAATGTATATTTCTTTAATGGTCAATGAAGCTGAGCATTTTTTCGTGTATTTATTTTTCATTTGTATTTCTTCATCTGAGAACTGTGTATTCATTTCAGATGCCAATTTTTGGATTGGGTCTTTGAATTTCAGAAGTCTGATTTTTTTTTAATTATTTATAAGTTCTAGACAGAAGTTCTTTATCTGAGGGACAGTTCACCAAGATTTTTTTCACAATTTGTGTGTTTTCTTTTTACTCCATTGGAGATTTCTTTTGACATGCAGAAACTCTTTAATAGACAACAGTACCAAAACCATGAATTAGTTATTTTAAATTATAAACAAATTTTACAACTCAGGAAATTATAATTAAAAAAACACCAACACATGGTTGGGGGGATTCCCATTTCATGTCAATCAATTTTAAAATGTAAACCAAATGAACAAATCCCTAGAAAACTTAACTACCAAAACTGACTCAAGAAGAATTTGAAAACATAAATAGTCATAACAATTAAAAGTGTTCATCTGATAACTTAGAATTGTTTCATAAGGAAAGAGAATGCTAACTCTAAAGGTTTAACCAAATAGTGAAGAATTAATTTCAGTTTTATAAAAGATGTTCCAAAGAATAGGAGAAAATATGGAAAAATACTTTCCGGGTAATTCTATGGGATTAGTATAATGTCAATACCCAAACCACACAAGAACAGTATTAGGAGTATGGCCAATTTAAGGGACAGAAAATAAGGAGTAGAATGTGTCTAGAACAGCATGAATGAGAAGAAGAGTAGTAGATAATTAGGTCACAAATTTGAGATGTAGGTCATCATAACCCATTTTAAGATCTTTGTTTTTTACTAAAGAAAAAAAGGACACCATTAGGAAGTTTTGAGCATCCTGGAGATATATTAGGCCTTACATTTGAATGTGATTCCTGTGGCTGTCATGTTAGAATAAACTTAAGGGCAAGAGTGAAAAGAGGGAAACCAGCTGAGGGGCTGTTTCAAAGCTCCATGTAAAAGATGAAGATTTTTAGAACCATGGAGTAAGACTCTCTGAAGACCTATTCTAAAACAGTGTAAATAGTGAAAATTACTAAGAACAACAAAAAACAATAAAGCCTAATCATTTAAAATCTCTGGAAATTGTCCTAAGGCCATATGGCAAATAGAGAAAGTCATTTGAGAAAAATCTACTAAATCTCACAAAGAACAGTGATAGGGTATCATTTGATTATTGCTCACTATCTTAGCACAACTCATCCAACTCTGTTTTACAGAAGCTCTACCCTAAATACACTACCCTGAGCAGAATAACCAAGAAGACAGGACCCCTAGCTCCCCACAGGTCCCAGTCTGCAGTTATGATTTTATACAAGGATGTACAGGTTGCTAGCATTTCTCATCTCTCCCAGCCTTTTAGAAGCATTATAACAAGAAGGCATGGCCAAGAGGACCAAGCATCTCTCTACCTTTTCTGAGCTCCCACTTGTAGGACAGAAATTTTACCCTGGGCATGACAGACAGAGGATACTAAGCCCCTGATTGCCCTAAACCCCATATCATTCATGGGTGGAGACTCCATCCCAGGAAGAGAAATCCAAGTGGACCAAGTGCTGCCACCACCACCGGCTGGTATCCACTCATGGATACAGGGTGTCACTCATGAGAAAGTGAGTTTCTAATCCCTGCTGTGGAGCTATGGCAAGGGTTCTGTCCATGAAAGAAACTTCAGCCACAAAGATGAAAGAACTCCTAGTTCTGCCTAAGGGGACTGACTATTCAGTACACACAGTAGAAAATTCCATGCCTCAGGACATTGTTTTAGAAATGAAAATTTTGGTGGCAAACAATAGAGAGAAGACTAAGCCGGTAGTTTCATAACTTGCATAACTGATGGTTATGCAAGTAAAAGAGTACAACAGCTGGAAATTCAGTAGAGAGCCAGGGAAAGAGAAGCAAAGAGAGACCTCCTGATGTCACAGTCACTCTTAAGAGTCAAGAAGTTACACACAATGTACTAGGCTGCACATACCCAAGAGCAATCAGGGTAGGTCTCAGAGCAGAATTGAGACTGTTCCTTGAACTGCACACTGACCTATCAACACAGACCAAAAGAGTCATTAGTGCAAGGTGCTTCATGATACAACTTCTGGGGAAATACTGACTGAAAAATAAACTACTCTAGCCCAGGGGTCTCCTCGAAAGCCAAGCTTAGCATTAGAATTATACTCAACTCTGACAGTTGGAAAAACTATACACATATATTGTAATCTTGTGTTGCAGCTACATTGAGCACCAAATATTGTAAACCCAAATACTGTGTACAGTCATCCAAGTATTGTAATCCCTTTTCTAGTCTTCCTCACAATCCAAAAAGTTATATTTACAATGCTATTGAGACATTATTGGAATCCCAGCAAGTTAATTTAGATCTACCACCTCCAATGCAATCCACAGCGAGAGTAAAGACACCAAGACATATTCCAAGTCAAGGGCAGCCAAGGCATCCTGAGTCCAATCCCCATGAGGATGTGTGGACAAAGGCCCTGATACTAGGCCTCTCCCAGAATTTATTATCCTGTGAAGAAAGGGGTGGCTCGAGGATGAGTGACAGTGAGGATGGCTGGCTAGCCAGGTAAGGAGAAAAGCATCTTTGTAAAATGCAAGGAGAATGACACGAAGAAGGATCAATCTACATAATTCAATTAAGATAGCAATTAAATTGTTTTTGGAGGCTGTTATTTTAGTTTTTGATATGTAAACATTTGTGCCCTGGGGACTCATAGACTCTTTATTTTAAGGCTCATACCCAGTTGACATTTTTGGAGCTGACTGGTTCTGCCATCCCACTGTGCTCATATCTTTTATAGAGACAGGAGACTGTCTGATGGCTTTAGAAATTATATATCAGTACCTTGGCTAGCCTTATTTATAATGCTTAGAGCCAATTAAAAAATACAATAGTTAGCTCTATACATGTCAGTATATAAAAATAAGTCTTGATATAATCAATGTTGCAGCAGTTATTCTACATTCAAGGGGAGTCACTAGAGTTGTCTCCCAACTCATACCTTAGTCTGTGCCTTCTCAGGTGCCATTATATAGGAAACCTCCAAGTTACTAATCCCTGGTTGAACAGGGAGAAAAAATATACAACTCCAGAACTGTGATAGTAGAATCCAAACCAAAAACAGCTAATAATAAAGGGTAAAAAACTAACTGGCTTAGGAGGCTTATACACAATCTTAGAAATAAGTGGCTTCTGCCAGCCCAAGGGTTACAAGAAAAAAGAAAGGGGGCAGGATCTGTGTAGGAGCATCAGCTTCACACTATAGGGAAGATAGACTTCACAGAGTAATTTCAGTCAAGTTACTAAGTGAATAAATGACCAAGCAGTAAACAACTATCACCATCTCTGGTATGGGGTGGGTAGAATCACTAACTAGAATTACTACTACATAGTACTTTAAATGTCCATGTGTCAACCAAAAGTTATGAGACATACAAAAAGAAGTTAGGAAAGTATGACTCATATACAGAGGGAAAAAATGATGTTCAATAAAGATTATTTTTAAAGGGGCCCAGCTGGGTGTGGTGACACACATATGTAATCCCAGCACTTGGGAAGCTGAAGTAGGATTGTTGTGAGTTCAAGGCCAGCCTGGGCTACAAAGTAAGTTCAAGACCAACCTGAACTACACAGTGAGACCCTGCCTCAAAAAGTAAACAAATAAATATATACAAAAATGGGCCCAGATGGTGAACTTAGAAGAGAGTGTTTTTATAGCAGTTGTCATAAGTATGCTCTAGGAGATAAAAGTAAGCATGCTAAGGAAAGTATGATGGAAAAATCTCAAAAAAAAAGGATATTAATAAAAAGGTAGACATTTTTTAAAGAAACCAAATAGATATTCTTGAGTTGAAAAGTATAGTAACAAAAATGAAAACTTTTCTAGATGGAGCTCAACAGTAGATTTGAGTTGGTAGAAAAAATAATCAGATTATTTGAAGATATATCAATAGAAAATTTGCAATCTGAAGAACAGAGAAAAAAATAATGAAGAAAGATGGACAGAGCATCAGAGAAATGCAGGGCATAATTAAGCACATCAACAAATGTATAATGAAAGTATTAGAAGAATGTGAAAAGCACAGAAAAAGATACTCAACAATAATTGCTGAAAACCTCTCAAATTTGATGAAAAAAATCATCAACACAACAAAGAAGTGCAATTAATTAGAAGTAAGGTCAATACAGAGGTCACAACCAGACATGTTGGAATACAAAGAGAAAGAAAATTTCAAAAGCAAGAAAAGACAGATCTCACCACATGTAAGAGAATTCCATCTAGATCAGCAACTGACTTCTCACCCAAAGCAATAGAGGCAAGAAAGCAGTAGTATGACATAAAGTACTGAAAGTTTAAAAACTTGTACCAAAAATCATATATCTAGCAAAAATGTGTTTCAACAGTAAAGGCAAGTTTTAGCCAGAGCAATCAGGCAAGAGAAATAAAAAAAATCATGCAAATAGGAACAGAGGCAATCACATTCTCTCTGTTTACAGATGGCATGATTCCATATATAGAAAAAACTAAAACTCTACCAGAAGACTATTAGAACCTGATATACAAATTCATCAGTTACAAGATACAAAAGTCAACATCAAATTCAATAGCATTTGTATACAACAATAATAAACTTATTGAGAAAGAAATCATGAAAACAGTACCATTCACAATAGCTACAAAAAGTAAAATATCTAGGAGTAAATTTATCCAAGGTAGTGAAAGATCTTCAAAACAAAATTATAAAACACTAAGGAAAGAAACTGAAGAAGATACATGCAAAAAATGGAAGAATCTCTCATGATTGTACATAGGAAGAATTGATATTATTTAAAATGTCATTAATATCCAAAGCAATTTACATGTTCAATGAAATCCATCAAAATACAATGGAATTCTTCACAGAAATAGAATACTATTCTAAAATTCATGTGGAAATACAACAGACTCTGAATAGCCAAAACAATCTTGAGCAAAATAATCAGAGCTACAGCCCTAACAATACCAGATCTTGACATACCACAGGGCTATAGTAACCAAGACAGTATGGTATTGGCATAAAAACAGAAACATAAACCACTGTAATGGAGTAAGAGAGCTCAGAAATAAATCTATGCATATATAGCCAACTGATTTCAACAAGGCATGTAAAACATATTAGAGGAAAAATAGCCTCCTAATTAAATGATACTTCGAAAATTAGATATCCATATGCAGAAGAATGAAACGTTTTGCCTGTCATTCTAAAATTAGAATGGATCTATACATTAAAAATGGATCAAAGACCTAAATGTGAGACATGAAGCTACTAGAAGATAATATAGAGAAAACACTTCAAGACATTAGCATAAGCAATAATTTTTTTGGACAAGACCCTAAAAGCATAAGCAATGAAAGCAAAAATGAGATTGTGTTAAACTAAGAAGCTTCCACAAAGCAAAGGAAACCACAGAATGAAGAAATAACCTACAGAATGGGAGAAAATACTTGCAGACTATCCATATGACAAAGGATTAATATCCAGAATATATAAGGTATTAAAAACAACAAAACCCTCAAATAACCCTATTTAATTTTTTTAAAATAATTTTATTTAAAGAGGAAAAAAAACAAAACAAAACAGAATAAAGGGTAGCAACAATACAGTATTGCAAGGAAAAAAGGAAGAGAACAACAACAAAAAAACCTAAGAAATTATTACTTGACAAATTACATACTGACTTCTTGGAAATAGTTGTTCAAATTACAAAGTTAAAACATGTAAAGTAGACATTCAAACAGTGAGACTGTTAACAGTTCTGCTCCAAGATCTGACAAAAACAGAAATATGGTCATCCATCTTACCCACTCAAATATACATGCAATTATATCAATAGGGTAAAATTAAACACAACAAAACAGAGCAAAGTGGATCACAAGAAAGCAATGTAAGACATAAATTTCAAAACTAGACAATTGGAGATATTCACTCTATCATATTGACTCTTGTTTTCTTCCAAATAGTTGTCCATATTGTCACATACAGGGAATTCACATGAAACAACCTAGTATGGAATTGATCTGAGCAGGACGAGGAGGCCATTTCAGGTCTTCAAGACCAGACATTAGGGAAGCCAAGAATGGCTGTCATAGTGTCTCTCATTCTCCTCAAAACAGCTGTCCATACCTTAATGTGTGTTGAACTTAAACAAGGCAAAGCAAGCTAAGATCACTTTGAACAAAAAGTGATAGTTTTTCTGGACTTCACATCATGACATTATGGAATCAGCACTGGGTAT
>PVJX010050386.1:0-10706 GCA_004027295.1 Dolichotis patagonum | reverse complement strand
ATTGAAAATGAGATATTATAGTAGCCATTGATCATAGTTATTCGGTTCAGAATGTCCTGTAATTCTTTCATTCTCTTGAATGATTTTATACTATTGTGTAATGTTTGATATTATTGTATTTGAAACTATGCTCAGCTATAGCAGAGAAAGAGATATTTTGATAGCTATTGTTAATGTCCAGTTGTCTTATTGTAAAGTGCTGTGTTGTTTATGTTGTACTGTTCTGATCTGCTTTGATCTGCCCTCTTTTGTTTTATTCTCTTTAAAATAAAATTTAAAAAAGATAAACAAAATTGATAAATCTTTATTTAGCCTAACCAAGAAAATAAAGACATAAACACAAAATCAGAGGTGTAAAAGACATTACAACTAATACCACATATATACAATGAATCAATAGAAATTATTATGAACAACTACATAATAACCTATTGGAAAATGCAGAAGAGATATATTTTTGAACATATTATATATGTACCAAAATTGAATTAGTCATACACAGAAAACCTAATAAGACAAAAAATAGTGAGATAATATGAAGTGTCTCTCAAAAAAGAAAAAGCCATGCTTACACTACTCAATTTTACCAGATTTTTAGAACAAATAATTCCAGTTGTTTTCAAACTATTCCAAACTGTTGAAAGGGAAAGAATGCTTCCAAAATCATTGTATGAGGTAATTACCCTAGTACCAAAAATTAGGTAAAGATACACACAAAAAGAAAATTGTACACTGATATACTCAACACAATACTTGCACATAAAGAAGATTATATACCAAGTCCAAGACAGATTTATCCTGGAGATGGAAGGATTATTCAACACATGAAAATTTCTAAAAATAATACTACTGAATGAATGATAAAAACTCTATGATTTCCAGGCCTGATTGTTCATGCCTATAATCCCAGCTGCTCAGGAGGCTGAGGCAGAAGGATCACAAGTTCAAGGCTAGTTTATGCAATGTAGTGATGTAGCACTGCAAAATAGAGCTTTAAAAGTTAGATTTTTTTTATCTTGTAGAGATAACAATTTCTCCACATTTCTGTAACCAACCCCCCCCCTTTCAGCTCAGATGAAGTGACAGAAAATACAGATGCTGACACCAGTACTAGAGTTCAGTTTTATTTCCACAAGAAAAGAGACAATGAGCTAAAGGTGGCTGGAAACCATAGAGCAAATGTGAAAATCTGCATTGTCTCTCTATGCTCCTCTCCATTGCTCCTTACTATAAAAGAGGCTTGCACACTTCTACAAGGAGAAATTTTGATTTGAGGCAAATGGGATCCTAAATCTCTTTGAATCCAACTTTGGATAAATCCTTTATTTCTCCAAAATATATGACTTCCTTTGGTTTGGTAAGTGGTGAGCAAATGAACATAAGCTTATGAACTTAAATGGCCTGTAATAGTGAGGCCCTGTATCAAAATAGAAAACATATAAGGTAAAATGGGTTGGATCACTCAGTGGGGCGGCACTTTCTGAACATGAATAAAGTCCTGGGTTCAATATCCAGCACTGCCAAAAACAGGTGATATATCATCATTTTGGTCATACAATGGAAATTTAAATCTTGTACCTCTTGCCTGTCTGTTGCAATAATACAATGATGTGCTTATTATGGCTGATGCAGCAAGGCTACAAGATGTACTTATTCTGCATAAAGCCATAAGACCAAATAAGGTGCAATGTACCTGACCATTTTGTCTGTGCTGTTCTGATAAATGTATCTTGTTCCCACCAGCCCATCTTAAAAATTGCTTGCTTAGTACCTGATGATGACCACAACTTTTATCCAATCCTATACACCCATGCTCTTCACTTCTGTACTTCCTGCTTGCTAATCCTAAATAAACCCCAACCTAGTTGCAGTTTAGGCCTGATACCTCAGGAATGATCCCAATCAGACCACTGGCATAATAAATGATTGCTTTACTATGCCTTGGTATGTAGTGTCTTCCTTTCTGTTAAATACTGATTCTTCAGCAGTTAGATCCTGATAAAGTATTATTATGGCTTATACCTAGATGTTCCCCCAAAACTTCACACACTCATACACAGAGCTTTTAAAAGGTGATTGAATTATCAGGGTGCTGTAGATAAATGTGATATTAGGAGGTGGAGCTTTGTCAAAAGATGTGGTTCACTGGGGACATGACTTGGAAGGATATATACCCCTCCCTGGCTCTTCACTTCCTGGATGCCATGGCATGAACAGCTTCCCTCTACTCAGCACCACTCCCTATTCTGGCCTGGAACCACCAGACTATGGACTAAAACCTCTTAAAAATCAAGTAAAATAAACCTCTCCTTTAATTTGTTGCTTTTAGGTACTGAATCCCAGCAAGAGGAAAAGTGACTAAGACAGTCATTCAATAAGATTAAACATCCATTTATGATAAAACCTTTTAAAAAGTTATATGTAGAAGGAATGGACCACAAAATATAAACTGTAAAAAACAAAACCACAGCCAACATCATATTGAATGGGGAAAAGTTGAAAGCATGTCCTCTAAGATCATGCAGAAAGAAATCCCCACATCTTAAAAGATCTACTGCCTCCAAATAGTTTAAGGCTGAGGATTAAGCCTTTAACATATAGGCCTTTGGGAGAATATTCTAGATTTTAGCTATGACATACACAATGGAATATTCTTCAGTCATTAAAAAGAACAAAGTCCTATTGTTTGTGGCAACTTGGATGGAAATGGAAGATAACAGGTTAAATATAATAAACCAGGTAGAGAAAATAAAATACTACACTTTCTCATTCATATGTGGAAGCTAAAATGTTGATTTCATAGAAATAAAGAGTAGAATAGTGGTCACCAGAGGCCAGGATAGGTAGGGACAAAAAAGAGTAGAAGGAGATCAGCTAACAGGTACCAAAATACAGTTAGGTAAGAGAAATAAATTCTAGAGTTGCATAGCAGAGAAATGTGACTATAGTTTTTATATCACAATTTATTATGAATTTTAAGCAGAACTACAAGAAAATGTTTATGGTTTTTTTTGAGTTTTTTTTTTTAATTTAAAAGAGAATAAAACAAAAGGGGGCAGTACAGAGCAGATCAGAACAGGACAACATAGGCAACACAGTACTTTACATTAAGTCAACTGGACATCAACAGTAATTGTTTATAAGTTTATAAGTTTGCAACACCAATAAATGTTTAAGTAGATGGAAATACCAATTATTCTAACTTTATCACCAGTGTGTGATATATATATATATATATATATATATATATAAATATAAATATATATACATAAAATATATATAAATATAGAAATATATATATATATATATATAATTTCTTGATTAATAATAAATGTAGGTTGACCAGGAGCTGCTGTGACTGGCAGGAAGGGGTCCCAGACAGGTGCCTGCATCCTCAATTAATGAGACTCAGAGACCAGCCAAAAAGTCAGAGACACAGAAAAGTTCCTACTGGCTAGAGTGTACATGATGGACAGGAAAAGCTAGTGGTGCAGAAAAGTCTGAAGCAACAGTAATAATATGAGCCAGCAGGTGGTAAGTTAGGTGAACAAGCTTTGTGCTTGGGAACAAAGACATGCAGAATAGATGTGGGTAGGTAGGGACACTCTCCTTTCTTTTCCATATATTTTTCTTTTTTCATTTTCTCTTTACTCTTCACTTTTTTGTTTTGAAGTGGCTGGGGAGATCTCTAGCCACAGAAAACTAACCACGTCACACAAATCCAGAGACAAAGAATGAACCCAAGCTCAGCACAAATTCACCTGCAATCTTGGTTGGAGTACACATTCTGGAATCAGATTTAGACCTACCACAGAAATGTAAAGAGTGGAGGAATCTTACTACTTTTATTGCTCTATGTCTGTTGGATTATCCTCTTGGTAGTCCACTGGGTTAGTATGTTTTGTCTTGATGTTTATTTTCATGGTTTTTTTGGTTGTTGCTTGTGTTTGTGTTTTTCCCTTTTCTTTTTTTTTCTCATGGTTCTGTTTTTTCCTATTTTGTTTTTCTTTCTGTATGTTTGTTGTTTTTATCCATGTGGGTAATTATTCTTATTTCATTTTTTCTTTTTTTCTTTTCTTTTTTCTTCTTTTCTTTCTCTTTTCTACCTTCTTTTACCTATTGTACATGATTGAGATCTCTAAACTTTCCATTTGTGTTGTTGCACTTGTCATCCTCCTCTCTTTCATCAACTGTCTTGCTTAATTTTATGAGATCTTCATGTGGGTAAATATTATTTCTTCCCTTTCTGTTTCACTTCTCTTAGGCTTTCTCTTCCAACCTCTCCCTCTTATATCCTACAATTACCCAAAACTTGGACAATCATCCTTTGCCCACCAAACTCACTCCTACTGTATTTAAACCCATTCACCTCTCTGTCCTACATCTTCCCTCTCTTAAATCCTCCCCAAGCAGGGTAAAATCAATCTGCTGGGTGGAAAAACATTGCATATGTGTTCTTTCTATAAGTTGGTTTATAAGACGTTGGTGGGCCTGTGACCCCACCAGTGACACCATCCTCCACCAAAGAGATTTCAGTGGGCCTATAATGGGCCATGACCTTGATTTTCACCAAGGAGACCTTGACAGGCCTGCCACCACACTGGTGACCCTGCCATCCACCCAGAGAAATGCACTGGGTCTGTGAGGTGCAGGGCATACATGGTGGACAAGTGAGACTAGCAATCTGAAAAATGCTGAAGCAGCAATAACAATATGAGCCAATGGTTGGTTCACATCAGTACCTCTGGGCTAGTAAACCCAGAAAGAATCCAGGACCCATGAACTAGTCCTGCAGGAGGAATTTAGGTGATTGGTCCCTGCCCTACATCACATGACTGGTGACTAGGGAAATGCCAGCCACACTGTAGAACCCTTGCTACAGTATGTACAAGGCATAGGTGAAAGTAGTAAGACTGAAAAGATTGAAATATGAACCAATGGGTGAAAATGACAAAACAAAAAAGCAGAATGCAATCTCAGACCTCCAGCCCATGCAGAACAAATACAGAAGACATTAACATAGAATAAATTAGAAGACACACACCTGAAATTTCTGAAAAGATAGCAAGTGAAGTAAAGAAAAAATCTATGAAGTGATAGAGGAAATCAGATCAGAAGTAATTTCTGAAGCAAAAAAGAAATGGCATCCATGTGAAGGAACTGCTCAGCAGAGTTAGAGAACACATACATAAAAAATAGAAGAGCATAGGAAAATGATGGAAACTTTGAATGAACAATATAGTAAAGGATTAGAATGCATGAAACAGATTCAAACAGATATCCAGAAAATTAAAACTTCCACTGAAAGCTGGAAAAACTGCTTGAATGAAACTGAAGATACATTTTCAGATCTTGAAGATGGGATCAAGGATAGTGATAACAACAGGAAAGATCTCTTAAAATAACAAGGGACCTGAAATAACAATTCAACAGCTCCAAGACAATGCAAAGAAAAATAATATAAGATTAATTGGTGTCAATGAAAAAGCAGGCGTCAACACAAATGACACAGAAAAACTACATGCAGTTGTAATAGCAGAAAATTTCCCAAGCATGGGAACAGAATCTGACACACAAATAAACGAGGCATATAGGCCTCCAAACAGCCATAACCAAAATAAATCTACACCCGAACATATAATAACATCTCAGAAATTCAGCACTAAAACAGAATATTAAAATCTTCTAGAGAAAAGAAACAGATCACTTATAAAGGAAATCCCATTAGAATCACAGCTAACTTCTCAGTACAAACCCTAAAGTCAAGAAGATCTTGGAGTGAAATATTGCAAGCCATGAAAGAAAACAACTTCTAGCTCAGATTGATGTACCCTGCAAAACTATCTTTCAAAATTAATAGAGAAATAAGGTACTTCCACGACAAAGAAAAACTGAATAAATTCATGACCACAAAACCAACCCTAAAAAGAGTACTGAAAGATATTCTAGATAGAGACAAAAATGTCCACAATTCCAAGAGCAACATCAGGAAGAAACCACCAGGCAGAGCAAGCAATTAAACAGAGCAAAAACAAACAAACAAACAAAGAACTAATGACAGGAAAAGAAAATGACAAAGATAAACCAATACATATCAGTTGTAACCATCAACATAAATAGATTCAATTCACCAATTAGAAGAAACACATTGGCAGAATGGATAAAGAAACAAGATCCTACAACATACTGTATACAAGAAGCACATTTACCTCAAAAAGAAACTCATAGACAAAGTCAAAGGACAGAAACAATGCTCCATGCATCAGGAACCCAGAAAAAAGCAAGGGTAACTATCCTCTTTGCAAACAATATGAACTTAAAACCAAAAATGATCAAAAGAGATGAATAAGGTCACTACATACTTGTTAGGGAGAAACTTCAAGAGGAAGAGATAACAATCATAAATATGTATGCACCAAATATGGGAGTATCCAACAATATAAGATAATTATTAATAGACATGAAAAATCAAATAAGCAATTACACAGTTTTAACAAATGACCTCAATACCCCATTGACATAAAGAGACAGATCAACTAGATAAAAAATTAGCAGAAAAATATCAGAACTGGACCAAACCTGTAAACAAATGGATTTAGTAGGTGTTTTCAGAATTGTAGTGGTTGATTGATTGTGTCAACTTGAGACATTTAGAAATTTAACTAAATGGGTTTAGCAACTCTACACCCAAGGGTGTAGAAGAAGACCCACCTGGAGGTGTAAAGGGGAAGGAGGAAGGACGAATGCATTCTATTCTTGGGAGAAGCTCCAGTCTTCACCTTTGGTTGGACCTCCTCTCCTGGCTTCCAGCATAGACTCTTCACCTTTCCGACACAGACTCTTCAGCCTTCCTTTGTAGAGCCTTCAGCCTTCTGTTGCAGACCCATCAGCCTGCTGGTGTGGACTTGCACGAGACACTAAGGTGAACTCCAGACTTTGGACTGAATCCTTCAGCCTCCAGTGTGTAGACGTCCTCTGCACGCTTCCTCATCCGACTCTGGCTGACCATCGTAAGCCAGTCTTGTTGTTTCTTTTACATCTGTATATCTTGTGTTATATCTGCTCTCTCTAGTAAAACTCTGACTAATACAAGAATATTCTACCACCATCATCAGAATACACATTCTTCTCAGCTGACATGGTGTTTTCTCTAAAATAGACCATATACTAGCCCACAGAACGTGCTTAAGTAAACACAATGGAATTGAAAGTATCCCATACATATTATCTGACCGTAATACAATGACATTAGAAATTAATAGCTAAGAAACTACAAAAGCTCCATAAACAAATGGAAATTAAATAACACCCTCCTAAACAAGCAATGGGTAAGAGATCAAATATAGGAAGAAATTAAACAATATCAACAACTAAATGAGAATGCAGATACAACATACCAAAATTTATAACATGCAATAACAACTGTCCTTCTGGCCCACCATGGTACTGCAGGAGGGGGGAAGGGTCATCAATGCTCCTGTTTGCTGACAAAGTCCTCCAGGTGGGGAGGAGGGGTCACTGACACTTCTACTGGCTGATGAGGTCCTCCAGAAGGGGGAAAATGGTCAGTACTTTTATATGATGGAGTAGTACTCAGCTATAAAGAAAGATAAACTCGAGGCTTTTACAGGTAAATGGGTGCAACTTGAGACCATACTCACAAGTGAAATAAATCAGATACACATGTATAAACACCATATTGTTTCCCTAGTGTAAGAAACTGAAAGAGTAAATAAGATCCAAATGGCACAATAGATATTGTGAGAGGGAAAGAGACTGCCCAAAGGGAAAGAACAACTGGAATGGTGGGAAGGAAAAAAGAAGGAAAAGAAAAGAAAAAGGAATATATATATAAGAGAGCTAAGATAATTATACTACTATTTTTATTAGTTCAAGGAAAGGAACAGTTAGTGTTCATTTTTTTGACCAATTTTGTATGCCTGTATATGATAATCTGAGCAACTCTTTTGATGATAACAATACAGAATCTAACAATCATTGTTGAATCCCTATCATCTTGTCTTGAAATCCTGTATCACTATTGTTTTGGATTTTTGTGGTTTGTTTCTCTTGCTTCTTTTTTCTTTTCTGGTTTTTCCTTTTTTAAAACATAAAAGTAAAAACTAACAAACTAAACACAAAAAATTAGTAATTGATAATGTACTTACTTTGTAAAATGACTAGGATATTTTCCTCCATTTTCAATGCACTGGAGTAATATATGAAACATTGCTGGGGATTTAGCTCAGCGGCATAAGCACCTGCCTTGTAAGTGCACAGTCATGAGTTCGATCCCCAGTACTGATAAAATAAATAAATAAACAAAATAAAATAAGAAATACTGAGAATATTGAGTCTTTGAAAATTTGGTAGAATTCTTCTGTGAAACCATCTAAGAATGATAGCCTTCCTTCCTTCCTTTCTCTTTCGTTTACAGCACTGGGTATTGAACTCAGAGCTCCACATATGCTAGACAAGTGCTCCACCACTGAGCTACATTCCCCATCCTGCCCCTTTTTTTATGTAGTAGGGTACCTCTAAATTGCCAAGGTTGGCCTTGATTTTGAGATCTTTCTGCCTTAGTCTTTTGATTAACTGGGGTTACAGGTGTGTACCACTACACCTAGAAGCATTTCTATTTTGTCCATGAATAGTTTTCTTTTATTAATTTGTTTTCTGCTTACTCATTATTTCCCCAGTATTTGCTTTGTATATTTTTTTGGCTTTTTCTGTTTTATTTTTATTTAATTGGCTAGTGGTTTGTCTATATTGTTTATATTGTTTAAGAAAGAAGGATTTTGATTCATTAAGTAGATCTATTATTTTTCTTTTTCACTTCCACTTATTTTTACTTATATTAGTTCATTTTGTTCTTTTTAAATTTGTTGTGGTTTTTCTGATGTTTAATGCTTCATCTAGATTCTTTTGGTGCCTGTTATTTTTATTGTTAGTAATGTTTGTAATACATAATAATTACATTCATTTTGAAAGATTAGTATATATACATATTGCATCTTATTTTACTTCCCCTTCTCTTCCTTCCCTCCCCACTCCCCCATTGGCATATCACCTTCCAATCTCTATGGTCTCCCTTCCTGCTTTCTGTCACCTTGTACTTTGCTTTTTGATTTATTTGTATTTTGAGTTTCTAATTTAAGAGAAACCATACAATATTTAAGCTTGTGTGTCTGATTTATTTCACATAAAACTGTGGTCTCAACATGCATTAATTTTCCTACAAATGATTCAAGTTTATCCTTCTCTATACCATAGCAGGATTCTACTATGCATAAATACCACATTTTCTTTATCTGTTCATTTGTTGGTGTACACATAGGCTGCTTCTATAATTTACTATTCCTTAGAATGTATGAATAAAAATAGTTAATATGGAGTTTTTTGTTCTATACTTTTACCATAATATTTTAAAAAGGATCATATCTTTTCTCCCATAACCTGTCTTTTCAGCCTCTTCCTACTCCCACTTATTCTCATCTTATCTAATAATAGTCTCCTTTCTATTTTATTATCAACGTTTTAAGATTCTAGATGTGATATTTGTCTGAGGGTGCTTATTCATTCAACATGATAAGCTTGAGATCCATCCATGTTCCTGCACATGACAAATTTTATTAAGCTTACATACAGCTGAATAATGCTGCATTGTGTGTATATGCCACATTTTCTTTTTCCACTTATCCACTGATGGGTTTATAGATCATTTCCAGAATTTAGTATTCCTCAACTGTATGACTAACAGTAGTTAACATGGTGAGGGGTTTTTTGTTTGTTTGTTTGTTTTTGTACTGGGGATTGAACTCCTGACCTCGCGCTTGCCAGGCAGGCACTTAAGCTGCTGAGCTAAATTCCCCAGCCCAACATGGTGAGATTTTTTATGTGTTTTATGACAACTTTTTGAAAAAAGGATCCATAGAGATCCACTGAGACCACTGTTCTCTACTTGTACACTCTTCTTTTAGGGTCTAATGAGTGCCTTTAGGCTGAATACTATAGTGATAATAAGGCTCATCTTGCTTGTCTTCTTCCAAAGATAATTATTTTGTGCTACCTAGTGTTCAATTACTGACAGCAGTTTCACATATTTTGTATAGGTTTTTTTATGTTGGGAGAGGCAGAATAGTGTTATACTGTCATGATCAGCAGTGGAAGTTCCTATCAATTTCACTGCATTGTTTTGATTGGCTTTGCTCTGTCTTGTTTTGCTGTATTTGCTTCAAAATAAAATTTTAAAAAAGCAGTGGAAGTTCCATTAAAAGATATATTTGCATGTTGTTAAATTTATTAATTTTACATTCGCCTTACAACGTAGGGAACCAGGAGCCCACAGAGGGGAGTTAGGACCCTGTGAGGAAGCCAAGAGCCTGTGGGGGAGCCACTGCCCCTCCAGGAACTGAGGGTATAACAGGTAATTTGCCACATAAGCAGAGAAAGCTTTCGAACACCGCTCAAAGTAAGGAAATATAGAAAAATGACAAAAGGAAAGACCAAAAGGCAGGCTCAAAGCCCTAGCCCTCCCTAAGAAAGCTTAGAAGCTGTGTACATAGAAGAAAAAAGAAGTCATACACCTGAAATGGCTGAAATGATATCAAATGAAATAAATATGCAAATAGGGAAAGCTATGGAGAAATTCAAACCAGAAACACTTGCACAGGTAAAAGAAGAATTGATAAAAACAGTGAAAGAAA
>PVJX010050385.1:0-10706 GCA_004027295.1 Dolichotis patagonum | reverse complement strand
GGGCGGGATGGGGCAGCAGCAGGGAGGTTATCCCGCCGCTCCCTACAGTAACCTCCTTCCCTACCCGGTGGGCTATCATAAATTGTGTTAAAATGTGCTGTCCTTCCCTACCCGGTGGGCCATCGTAAAATGTGCTAAAATGTACTGTTCTGTAAAAATGCTTAACCTAGAAAAAAGATTCCAAAGTTCTGTATGTCCTATCTTCAATCTGGCTGAGTCAACAGTGATAACATTCCTGTGGTTTTTAGCTTTAAAAGCCATTTCCCTTAGCTGTAAGGCGCGCAGTCTTTGGGTCGATCCTGAGGAGACTGTGTTGCGAGGCCTAGAAATAAAAGCCTTTGCTCTCCAAATTTGGTTTCTTGCTTCCTTGGATTTTATTCTGGGGTCTGAGCTATCACACCCAAGGAGTCTCAAACTCCATTAGAGGGTTTTGACTTTCTGGGAGCCCTAAGAACCATAGCATTTGTCTCTTTCGTTTAAGCCATTCACCATCAATTCATTTAAGAGATTGTGGGCCTGATCAGTTCACTATGGTGTCTCATCCAATCAAGGTAATGATTAAGCAGAGCTGTTAAAAACACAGGAACAAGCAGCATGACTTGGGGCATTCAGCACCTTGATTTGAATTCTAGCTCCATTAGTGACCATCTAACACTTAAAAAGATATTGTTGTGCAATTTTTTTCCAGTATTTGAAAAATAAGTGTAACTACTTCCTTCCTACTGGGATTGTTCTAGAGGTGAAATGATATGACACATAGAAAGTACTTAGTGCAGGTTATGAGCCTAATAGATGTTTTGAAAGTATGGCAATTTTGACAATATAGGTTCTGCCTATCAAGCAAGATAGAATTTCCTTTTTATTTTCTGATGCCCTTTTAATTTTCTTTTTCAGATTATTGCAGTCATTTTTTTATTGTAGAGGACTTTCACTTTTTGCTTAGGTTAATGCCTAGTTGTTTATTTTCTCTTAATACTCTTGAGAATGATATTGTTTTTCTAATTTCTTCCTTGGTGAGTTTTTTTTGGTGTACAGGAACACTATTGATTTTTTGTGTGTTGGGTTTCTTTTGCTGAATTGCTGAATATGGATCTTAGTACTACAAGTCCATTGGTGAAATTGTTTTTGGCTTTTTATGTAAAGAATTATGTCATCTGCAAATAATAATTTAACCTCTTATTTTATTATATATTACCCTTTCATTTCTTTCTCAGGCTGGGTTGTTCTTGCTAAATTTTTTAGTGTTAAAATGAACACAGTAGAGTTTATGGACAACCTTGTCTTTTTCCTGATTTTTGCAGGAAAACTGCCAGTGTTTCTCCATTTAGTTTTGCATTGGCATTATATTTTTTCAGAAAAGGCTTTTACCAGATTTGGATAAGGTCTTTAAATATATATTATTTTCTGGGTATTTATTATGAACAAAGAATGGATTATGTCAAAGTTTTTTTATGCATCTACTGAGGTTTTCATATGAGTTTTGTCCTTTCTTCTGTATATAAGATAAATTACATTAGTGGATTTATCTATGTTATATTTGGATTCCTGGGATAAACCTGAAATAGTACTCATATGCATATAACAGTTTTAACAATTTGTTCAGTGATTCTGTTGAGTATCTCAATCTACATTTATTAAAGTGATTACCCTATAGTTTTTTAAATTGACTTCTTATTATAGAATGAAATTAATAGTATCTAGCAGTCATGAGTTTGATAATACTCCTTTCTTTTCAATTTCATTACCAATCTGAAGAAAATTCAAAATTTCATATAAACCAGAAGAGACCTAGAGTAGAAAATTCAATTCTGGACAGCAAAAGTAAAGCAAAAGACATTACAAATCTGGTTTCAAGCTGTCCTACAAAGTAATAGTGATAAAACAACATGGTACTGAAACAAGAGCAGATATGTGAATCAGTGGAACACACTAGAAGACAGAGAAACCTCAATACATATTCATCTATTTGATAGTGGTGAAAAGTACACTTTGAAGAATAAATATCTTATTTAACAAGTGGTGCTGGGAAATCTAGAGGACTGCAGAGGAATGAAACTGAATCCATAACACCCACCATGTACTTTAATTGTAAATTAAAATCAAAATGGATCAAATGACTAAACTTTAAAACAGAAATGCTAAAACTACTTAACATAAAATAAGGAAAACAGCTGAAACCATAGGTGATGGAAAGGGTTTTCCAAAGAAAACTAAAATTGTCCAAGATATAAAACCAAAAATCAAGAAATGGTTTAACATAAAATTGAGAAGCTTTGGTGCACTAAGTAAATGAATAATTAGAGTGAACATTCAACTTACAGAACAGGAAAAAAATTCCAGGTAGCCCTCGGACAGAGCTCTAATATTTATAATATATAAATAACTCATAAAAATAGACAATTTAAAATAGATGACTCTCCACTCTGGGGGGAGGCTGTGAGTGTGGCAAACTTTCGGTGGCCTGCAGGAGAGAGACCCTGGTGCCTTGGGACCTGCACCACACAGTTGATTCTGGGTGCCGGAGAACAAGGAGCTCCTCCCCTCTCTGGGGGGTGGCTATGAGTGTGGCAGACTTTGGGCAGCACAAAGGAGAGAGACCCTGGCGTGTTGGGACCTGCACCATGTGGTTGACTCAAGGTTACAGGAGAACAAGGAACTCCTCCACTCTCTGGTAAGTGGCTGTGAGGCTGCTGGCCCATGGGCTGAGAATCAAACATCTCATGTCATCCCCTCCCCCATCCTGTGATGTGTCCTCCCCTACTCCCACCCCCATTTAGCAAGTGGGAGCCAGTGAACTGGACATCTTGTGAAAGATTGGCTATGTTGTTTAGTATGAACTCTCCATATGCAAAGATATGGACAACCATTTGGAAGAAAACAAGAGACAATATGACAGATAGTGAAGATCTCTGGTTATCTAGCTTTGAAATTTATGCTTTCTTATATCCCATTTTGTTCTGTTTTGTTGTGTTTAATTTTATCCCCTTTAAAATAAAAAAAAAAAACTGAAATACATGACTCAGTCAAGAAATGAGCAAATGAAATGAACAGATACTTCACAATATATATGAAAAATGTTCAACATCTCTGTTGATAAGAAAAAATACAAATTAAAATAAAAATGCTAAAATTCCATGTTACTCTAGAAAGAATGATAATCATTAAGAAATCAAAAAAATAACAAAAGCTGCTGTAGCTGTAGTGCCAAGGGAATCACCTTACATTGCTGGTGGGTTTGTAAACTACTACAACCACTCTGGAAATCAGTACAAAGATCCATCAAAGATCAAAAAATTAGAAATTCTATGTGACTCAGGTATTTTCTTTCTAAATATTTTACCAAAAGAATTTAAAACACCGTACTATACCAATGCATGCATTCCAGTGTTCATAGAAGAAGTCATAATAGTTAGATCCTGGGAGTAGACTTTATAGCCATCAGCAGATGATGAAATGAAGTATAATATCTATATATAATGGAAAAACATTTGTCAATAAAGAAGGACAAGTTTGAGACATTTGTAGGAAAATAGAAGCATTTGGAAAATATGTTGAGTGAAATAAACTACACACAGTGATTTAAATATCATATGATATCTCTCATTTGAATAAAGAAAAGTACAAGCAAAGATCATTAGGAGAAAGAAAAAGGGTACAAAGTGATGCACTCTTGCAAATGTGAAGGGGTAGAAAACACAGGAGAAGGCTTGCAGGGGACTGGAAGGGAAAATAAATAAAATAACTATGTGATACATACAGGAACTTAATAACCCCAATCAATGTAAATATTTAAATGCCATATATATGAACTGAGATTAATAATAATATGAAGAATGAAAATGGAGCAAGGGGAAGTAGAAGACAAGGGAAGGAGGAAAGGGAATGGGGAAAGGAGTTAATAAAAGGAGGCAAGTTGAATTATGTACATGTATCCATTCTCTTAAATAATTGTAAAATGCATTTACTGTAAACATATACTAATAAAAAATGTTTGAAGAGTATGGGCATATTTTACCTGAAGTTCTTGGAGAATGCAACTCTGAATGTTACATATTTAGGATTTGCTTAGTTGGTATGTTTATTATTATTGGTTCAATATGCTTGCTTGTTATTGAACTATTCAAAGTTCTTATAACTTCTTGGCCTAGCTTTGTAAATTATATGTATCTTGGAATTTTTTCATTTCTTGTGAATCTCTATTTTAATACAATTTTCCATTATAATTAATACTATTCAGGCTTTCAGTATTGTTCGTTGACTTTTACTTTTCATCTCATTGCACTGATAGTGACATTTTGTTTTTTTCTTTTGAATATATTGATGTAGGTTTATTTATTTTGTTTTTCATTCAAAAACAGGTCTTTGATTCATTGATTCTTTGTGTTGAATTTTATTACCAATTTCATTAATTTGTGATCTAATATTTCTAATTTCCTTCCTCAAACCAGATTTGATTTCAATATTTATTATTTTCCTATGACCTTGGAGAAGACCATTAATTTACTTACTTGGGCTACATTGTTTTACTGATGTAGGTATTCATAGCTAGAACTTTCTTGTTGGAATTATTTTTATTGTCTTTTATAGAGTCTGATACATTCTACTGACATTGTTAATTTTCTTTTTATTTATTTATTTTTATTTTAAAGAGAATAAAACAAAAGAGGGCACAACAAATCAGATCAGAACAGAACAACATAAGCAACACAGCACTTTACAATAAACCAACTGGATATAAGCAGTAGCTATCAAAATATCACTTTCTTTGCTATAGTTGAGCATAGTTTCAAATACAATATCAAACATAACAAAATAGTATAAAACCATTCAAAAGAATGAAAGAATTGCAGGGCATTCTGAACCAAATAACAGAGAATGATCAATGGCTACTATAATACCTCATTTTCCATAAAAAAAATTTGTGTATATTACCACATATATTAAAATCCCAATAAGACACAACATGATAGAACTGCTGGTAATCAAAGAATAGAAGCATGGTAGGCCTTCTAAGAAAGATGATATTAAATCAGCAATGGCTGCCATAATGTTTTGTTTTCTTCAAAACAGCTGTTCATACCATGATACATAATAAAGTCAAACAAAACAGAATAAAAACATTCCAATTGGTGAATGAAAACATTGAAAGTCATATTCCCAGAAGAACTGAAAACATCATACCCCAGTGATATATGTGCACCCATGTTTCTAGCAGCACAATTTGTAATAGCCAGATCTTGGAAACAACCTAAGTGCCCATTAACTGAGGAATGGATAAAAAAGACCTTATCTTTCTATACAATGGAGTACTACTCAGCTATAAATAATGATCACATTGAGATATTTATAAATAAATGGACACAACTTGAGGCCATACTCATAAGCGAAATAAACCAAACTCACATGTGTAAATACCATATAGTTTCCCTAGTATGAGAGTTGGTAAGAGTATATAAGATTTTATGGTAATCATGCTTCCCCATTTCATTGCTTTGAAGCCTTTCACTGTTTTCATTTGGCATTGTTAATTTTCATAACTGCACAATTTCTTCCTTTATTTTTCTGCTACTCATTGATTATGTAAGTGTATATTGTTTGATATACATGATTGGGTCTAGTTTCAAAATTTTTCTGCATTGATTTCAAGTTTCATTCACATATAATCTGGTAATAAGATTGGGAATACTTCAATTCTTTTGCATTTATTTAAGTATATTTTATATTCTATTATGGAGTCTACTTTACAGAATGTTCCATGTGTTACTGACATGAATGTGGATTCTCTTATTGTTTGGTGAGCCACAATGTAGAAACTCATTAAGGCTATTTTTTTGAAGGTGAAATTCATTGGTCATATTTCTTTGCAGTTTTCCTCTAGTTGGTTTGTCTACCATGGTTTGATATTGAAGCCCCCCACCATAATTATATTGATTGTAATCTGATCATTATGTCCAGTAGTGTTTGATTAATAAAAACGTCTGTGTCAGTGTTAGTACAGACACATCACATTTCTATTTCTTATCTCTTCCTGTTGTATTATTCCATTTACCAATGTATATTGAACTTGTTTTCTCTTCTGATCAGTTTTGAACTGAAGTACATTTTGTGTGAAAATAGGATAGGTACTTTTGGTTGTTTTCAGGTTCCTATTGCATGAAATATAGTTTTATATGATTTATCCTTACTCTACAAATTTGGTTTTGAATTAAATGTGTTTCTTCTCTTCAGCATACAGTTGGGTTTTGTTTTTTTCTGTATTCTGACAGTGTGTATTTTGAGTGGGGAAATGAGATCATTCTCATTGAGAGTTTTTATTAATAGATATTGACTTATGTCCCACTTTGCATTATTTTCTGTGCATATTTCCTTTTAATTTTACATTATGTTTAAATATTTACCCTGCATGATAAATTAATTCTATTAAATTTTTTAGCATTTTTGGCTTCCTTGTGTCTTTCTAAGATATCCTTGAGAATATTTTGTAATATTTATTTGGTGGTCATGAATTTCATAAGGTTACCTTTGTCAGAGAAAGACCTTATTTTTAAAACTCTTTTGAACAATGGTTCTGCACAATACATCAGTATGTGTTGGAAATTGTTTTCTTTTATCATGTGAGACACTTTATTCTAAGCTCTAAAGCCTTTAACTTTTGTTATCAGAAGCCTACTGTAATTCTATTGGATTTACCATTATATTACCTCTGTGGTTGTTCTCAGATTTTAGATTTGTTCCCTGCATTGGATTTATGGAATTTTGACTATGATGTGTTGTGAATAATTTCTTTTATAATTGTGGTTGCCTAAGATTCTACATACTTCACTTATCTAAATACTTCTAAATACTTTCACTTATTTACATACTTATGCTAAATTATTTCCCCATCTTTGGAGACTTTTTGGATACCATTTTTTTCTATTCTTTTACTTCTTCCTTTTTTAAGACAGGGTTTTATTATGCAGTACAGGCTGACCTTGAACTCATTTTGTATCCCAGGCTGGCTACAAAATGGTCCCCACAGTGACCTTCCTGCATCAGCTTCCTGAGTGCTGATGAAACTATACCTGGTTTCTGCTATTGTTTCTGTAAACAGATTTTAAAATTTTAATTGTGATGTATTTTAATGTTTCACTGCTTCCAACTTAGGTTAGCCTTCTTTACATCATTTAGCAACTGTTGGATGAATTTTTCATGTTCTTTTGTTATCTTTAAAGTGGCTCTGAGTATAAGATAACCTGTATCAGCCTTATCTTTAAGCTCTAGTACTTTGTTCTCACATAGGTCACTGCCGTTGTCCATGTTGTCAATAAAATATTAAATATAGTGGATTTCTGTTATTTATTGGAAATAAAAGGTTTTTATTATCTGTTCTGTTTTTCATGCTTGTGTCTTGTAATCTGAGCAAATATTTTGAAGATAACAATATATATTATAGTGACTATAGTTAAATTTCTATCATTTTGCTTCAAAATCCTTATCATTTCTACCATTTTGTTGTGTTTTTATTGTTTTGTTTTCTTTTAACCTATTAAAAATAAAAAAAATTAAATATAAAAATTCTAGTAATGCATACAGAAGCAAAATGTGAACATCCATAAAACTTATCCAGCCGTGAAAATTAATGCAGTAGAGATAAATGCTGCCACATAGATGTAAGTGAAAAACATTATAATAAGCAAAGGAAATAGCAATTACTAAATTTCATACTTTAACTTATTTAAAATGACAACAATTTTAAATTCATAGAGATATTAAATTAGTAATTGTGGAGAGCTGAAAATGGTATAAAGATGAGAAAGATGTCAAGTAGGTATTGCATTGCCTTTGAAAGTAATAAAAAATGTTCTAAAATTGACTTGTAGCTTTCAGTCTGACATGGAAGAGACTGGAAGTCTTCACTCTTAATCAGTAAAAGGCTAAACAAAAATAGAAATCAATAATTTCTTGATTATGCAGAGAAATAAGATTACAGGAATTATTATTGCTATGAAAATTGCAGAGATATGCCAGGTGAATACAGGGTCAACAATTTATGCATGTAGAAATTCATGAACAGTAGTTTTATCTCTTCTGTAATCAGTACCATGGTGGAAGAACCTAAGAACTGACAAATTACTGGAGAGTCATTGTGAAGAAAACTGAAAATTAAAATATTTACAAGGGGGAAGTAATATGGAGAACTCTACATCTTTATGAATTCAATTTCCATTAGCTCCACCTGATTGTCAGGGGAAATAAAAAGGTTAACTATTTTGAAATATGCCAAAGCATTCAGTTCCTAGTAAAATTTTCCCGTAAGAGAAATTTTCTTAACAGATTCTAAACTGTTAATTTATTATCACCAGTAAATGGGCTAGGTGAGGGGAAATAACTCCAATCATATCTAGTCATTAAGAGGTAGAAGAAAAGCCCCTAATTTCAATTGTCTTGTAAACTTATGCACACATAAAGCCCTTTATATTCATCCTGTCCTATCTAAGATAAAGTGGTTAGAACTAAGAACAACCCATGATGAACACAGTCCAGATACACAAGGCTCTCCAACAGACTGAAACTTAATTATTAGAGAGTAGAAAATTTCTGCACTCACACACCTTGTTTCTAAAGGCCACATTACTAAAGGCCTATTTGCAACAGTTCCTTTTATCAGTTTATATTTGTACACCCCTCAAAGTAAAACATTTACAAAATGTTTGAGAAGGCAGAAAACACTTTGTAGAAACAGAACAAACAAAATATTCAGACTTAGATAAGTCAGTGATGTTGGAATTATCAGAAATTGAAATTTAAAGCAACTTATTCACATGCTAACTGTGCTAATAGATATGGCAGAAAGCATGCAAGAATAGACTCAAAAATAAATATAGTTCAACAACTGCTATTTTATTTTAATTAAGACATGTTTACAGTACATAATGCTTTCATTCATTCTGTGGAGGTGGTGTATGTACATAACAAATCTTAAGTCTTTTTTCATCCTCTTTATTTCCTCTATCTCCCCTTTTATTTCCTCTTCCTCTCATCATCATCTTATCCTCATTTGAGAAACATTTCTTACTTTGTATTATGTAATGTTTTGCTTTTTATTTATAGTTTGAGTTTCTCCTGTGAAAGAAAATATGGTTTGTGTTTTGAATTTATTTTACTTTATTTTATGGTCACAAGGTGCATCCATATTATTAAAAATGGCTCAAGTTTACCTTTCCTTATAGCAGAGTAGTACTCCATTGCATATAAATATACATTTTCTCTATCCATTCATCTGTTGGTGAATATATAGGCTGTTTCCAGTTTTAGCTATTGTGAACTGTGTTATCATAATCATGGATATGCATGTATGATTGTAATGTGTTTCTTTAACTTTTTTTGTAAGTTACTTAGAAGTGGAATAGGTAGATCAAATGAAATTTCTAGCATTTTTTAAAAATTGGTAACAGGGATAGAACTCACAACCACGTGCTTGAAAGGCAGGCACTTACACCGCTGAGCTAAATCCCCAGCCCATCTAGCATCTTAGTACTTGAGGAGTCTCCTTACAAATTTCCACAATAGTAGTATGAGCTTATATTCTTTCCAACAATGTATAGATGCTCATTTTTCCCCAAGGAGCATTTTTAATATTTTGCTTTCTTGAGGATGACCATTATTTCTTATGTAAGATGGAATCTTAGTGTTGCTTTAATTTGCATTTCTCTAATGACTAGCAATATTAAATATTTCTCTTGAGATTATTGTCCATTTGTACATCTGTATTTATTTCAGTTGCTCATTTTTGATTGGCTTTTTTATTTTGAACAGTATAATTATTGAGTCCTTCACATTATGTAAATATTAGTTCTTTATCTAAGAAACAACTGGAAAAAAATTTCCCATTGTGTAAGTTGTCTTTTCACTGTTAGTTATTTTTTTAATTGTGCAAATATTTTTAGTTTGATG
The DNA here is from genome assembly GCA_004027295.1 of Dolichotis patagonum. Lineage (NCBI taxonomy): Eukaryota > Metazoa > Chordata > Mammalia > Rodentia > Caviidae > Dolichotis > Dolichotis patagonum. The sequence goes on along the minus strand of PVJX010050385.1, from coordinate 770 downwards.
TGATATAATTACTGTTTCTTGGTACAATTACTTATATGTTGGGGTTCTGTTCAGAAAGTCTTTAGCAAAATCTATAACTTTAAGAATTTTATTTATTTCATCTTCCATCAAATTAAAAATTTTGTATTAATGTTCAGTTATTTGATCTGTTTTGATTTTAGTTTTGTACGTTGTGAGATACATAGGTCTAGATTAAATCTTCTCCATTTAGAAAACTGGTTTTCCCAATGCCACCAATTAAATAGAGTAACTTCCTGAGTGTGTATTTCTGGATCTTTTATCAAAGATCAAATGTTTGAATATGTCAAGGGTTTTTTTTATGCATGTTTGATGACTTCACTAAAAGACTGGCCATGGGTGAAGAAAAACTCTAAATTTGAAGATATGTCATTTGAAATTTCCAAAATATACAATCAAAGTCAAAGAGTTAACAAAACAAAAGTTACAAATTGTAGACTCTCAATATATTCACAGAGTTGTATATCCATCACTAAACTCACTTTTAAAATAAATGTAAATAAGCATGAATTCCTAATTTTGATTTCCAGTATGAATAAATAAACAAATGTATACCAACTCAATCTCTTATAAGTGTGAGACAATTATAAAATTATAGCATATATGTTGTAAGAACACTAGGAGAAATAATGAGAAGAAACAGAAGAAATACCTAAAGCAATAGTAACTAAGAATTTTTACATTTTGAATGAATCAATTGTATAGTATATAATATTTATTATTATATTGAAATGGGTATGAACACAACCAGC
>PVJX010050384.1:0-10706 GCA_004027295.1 Dolichotis patagonum | reverse complement strand
GTTTTGTTTTGTTTTGTTTTGAGACAAGGTCTCACTATGTATATCTGGCTCCTCTGGAACTCACAGTGATCCTTTTGCCTCAGGCTCTGGGTGTTGGGATTAACAGGCCTGCAAGACCCTGCTTCCTTATGCAGGAGAAAAATCAATAACAAACCAAATGGAAGTTTCTTCCCACCAAATAGTCTAGAAGACAACTTTATGGATCTTAATGCCTGCAGACTAGGGGATGGTTAACAGTGTGCAAGACACCAGTGAGGAGCCAGTTTCAGTTCTGTTTAGATACAATTTGCAAGCAGAAAGCACAAGGCAGATAGCATTTTATTACACGGTTGGTTCCATGAATTGCATTGTCACATATTGTCAGGCAAGTAAATTCTAAATAGATTTACTTAAAAGGAATTGTTTACTGTCATGCAGAAACATCCCGAGGACAAGGGGAGGGGGTTTGAGGAGCAGGCAAAGTTAAAAGTGTCCTTGACTGGGTCACTTCATCCCAATCAAAGTCCTTGAAGCAAGCTGGAAACAGTATATATACTTTTAACCAAGGGAACAACAAGCTGGAAACAATCAAACTGTTCCTGCACATTATCAGAAGAAATGCAGCTGGACTCAGATATTCAAGGTTGACTGAATTAACAGGTGCTTATGTGATAGGTGGCAGGAGCATAGGCAGAGGTCACTATTTGATTTTAACTTGCTAAAATATGTCACCAAGTTTGCTATTCTATAACTGTGTCTTTACTAAGATTATAATTGTGTCCTTATATTTACTTTTCTTGGTCCACTTTAAATTGATAAAAGACCTATCTGCCCTTTTCCTATTATCTATCTTTTATTTAACTCTTCAAATTATTTATGCTCTGGATTTCTCATAAAACACAAGACATGCAATATTTAAACTTGTGTGTCTCACTTATTTCACTTTGTATGATCATCTAAAAGTGCATATATTTTCCCATAAAAGATGCAAATTTATGCTTCTTTCAGCAGGGTAGAATTATATTGTACATAATGCTCTATTTTACTTATCAATTTATTTTGTGATGGATATAGAGACTGCTAACAATCTTGAACTGAGTTGAGCTGCTATAAACACTGGCATGCGTGTATCACTGTAATCTGATTTAGTTAACTCATTCTGGAAAGAAACAGCAGAGCAGCTGGGTTGAATGGAATTTTCATTTTTAGTTTCTTGAGGAATCACTACACTTATGTGCATAGTGGCTATACTAGTTTACATTTCTGCTAAAATATAGAAAAGTTTCTTTTTGTCCTACAGCATCAGCAACATTATTATTATTCCATTTTTCGTGGTAGCCACTTTTCTGGAGTGAGGTGAAATCTCAGTCTTGCTTTAGTTTGTATCTCTAAAAAGGCTAGAGCTGCTGAACTGTTTTTCATGTATTTAATTGGCCATTTTTATTTCTTCTATTAATCAATAAGTATTCATTTTATCTGTGAGTTTCTTAATTGGGTCTTTCATTTTGGGAGATTTATTTTTTTTTCCTCTGTGTGTGTCTTTTGTATATTCTATTTGTCTTCTGTCTGAGGAATAAGTAACAAAAGTGTTTATCTATTCTGTAGCTTGTATCTTTATTCCATTGGTTGTTTGCTTTGCAAAAATTTTTAAATTGATATAGTAACATGATGATTCTTGATGTTATTTCTTGTGTAAATAAGGTTCTGTGCAGAAAACATTTGCCAAACCTATGACTTTAAGAGCTTTACCTATTTTGTCTTCTAGAAAATTTATATGTTCTGTTTGAATATTTAGATTTTTGATGCATTTTGACTCTATTTTAGTATATGGAGAGAAATATGGGTTTATGTTCATTTTTCTGAATGTGTATGCAAATTTTTCTAGTACCATTTAGGTTATCTTTCTTCTTGCATACAATTTTGCTGCATTTTTTAAAGATTAGATGACTGAATATCCTAGTGGTTTTTTTTCCTACAACCTGTATTTGTGTTTCTTGATCCACTTGTATTTTTTTGTGCCAGCATTGTGCTCCTTTTATCAATGTAAATTTGTGACATAACTCGAAATGTGGGATTGTGCTGGCTCCTGCATTGCTCTGCGACTTAGGAAGGCTTTTGCTGCCATGAATTTCTCCTGGCTCCATTTGAATTTTAGTACTGCTTTCCCCAGTTCTTTGAGGAATTAAGTTTGTATTTTCATTGGGACTGTATTAAATATATGTATTAGCTTTGGTATTATGACAATTTTGGTAATATTTGTTCTATCTATAAAGAAATGGAATTTCTTTCCATTTTCTGATATCTTCTTCAATCTCCTTTTGCAAAGTACAATATTTTCCTTTATAGAAGTCATTTGATTCTTTTTTAGGGTAAATCTTAGCTATGTATTTTTCCCTGAAGATATTCTGAATGGTATTATTTTCTCAGCTTTTTCTTCAATTATTGGTGTACAAGAATGTTATATATTTTTTTGTGTTGGTATTGTATCCTACTACTCTGCTGAATTTATTTAATAACTCTAGGAAAGTTTTGTTGGAATTTGTTGAGTCTTGTATGTTAAAAATCATGTTATCTCTGAATGAAGATTTTTAATAATTCTTCCTTAGCTATATACAAGTCTTCTTATTCTTTGTTTTTCCTGATTGACCTGGCTAAACTTCATGCATTACTTTGAACAGAAGTGTTAAGAATGGGCGTCATTGTATTGTTTCTGATTTTAAAGCTTTCAGTTTTTCCCCATGTACTATTAAATTGGCATTAGGTGTATACTAAATGCCCTTTATTAGCTTTACAGAAAATCCTTCTAAAAATATTATTCAGGATTTTTTTTTCTCGTGAACAAACATTGTATTTTGCTAAACTTTTTTTTCTGTGCCTATTGATAAGATCATGTGATTTTTGTCTTTGGTTCTCTTTATATGATGTATTACATTTATGTGTGTTCATATGTTGAATAATCCTTGTATCCGTGAGATGATGACTGCTTGTATTATCATGTATAATCTTTTTAATGATTGGCTGCATCCTCTTTTCTAGTATCTTGTTTGAGTTTATTTTACATATATGCTCATTAAAGTTATTGGCTTGCAATTTTTTTTTATTTAAAATCTTCTCTAATTTTGGAATCAAGGTAATGCTGTATTACAGAAATGAGTTTGACAGTACTTATTCCTTTCAACTCTGTTAAAATCTTTTAGAATTCAATAAGGAATATATTTAATCCTGTGATTTTCTTAGTGGGTTTTTTAATTACTGCTCAATTCTTTCTTTGTTAACAGATTATTCAAATTTTTATTATATTCTTGGTTTAGATTTGATAATTTATACGTATCTAGGAATCCATTCATTTCTACTAGATTTCCCAGTTTATAGAAATATAGTTTTTTCAATGCTTTCCAAAAACTTTGGGATTTTTGCTTGTTTACATAGTGATTTTGTTTTTTCATTTCTAGTTATTTGGATATGAGGCTTAAGACTGGTTAAAGTTTGTTTTATTTATTTTCTTGAGCAAACAGCTCTTCTTTTCATTGACTTCTTGAATATTTTTAGTCTCAGTTTAATTAAATTTTGCTCTGACTTCTGTAATTTGCTTCTTTGCATTTCCTTTGGATTTGGATAGTTCTACTATTCTAGACACTTGAATTGAATTACAGTTATTTATTTGGGCTCATTATGATTTTCAAATATGGATATTCGCTTCTGCAAACTTACCTTTGTTCATATATTCTGTTATGTTGTACTAGAATTATCATTTGATTCTAGGGGCTAATTTCTTTCTTGATTTCTTTGTGACTCAATAATTATTTAAGAACATGCTGTTTAATTTCATGTGTTTGTGTATTTTCTTAGTGTTCTTTTGCCATTGATTTGTAGTTTCATTGTACTATGATCTAATAAAATTCATAAGGTAATTTTGATATTTTATATTTATTTAAATGTGATTTATGGTATAGTATGTGGGCTATATTGAAAAGTTATGTGTGCTGGTAAGAAGAATATCTATTGTGCTTTTGAGTATAAAACTCTTTAGATATCTATTAAGCTCATTTGTTTAAAAATGTGGTTCAACTCTGATTTTTTCCTAGTTAACTTATTTTTGGTGGTGGGGTATTTATAGCCACTATATAATGTTGTTTTAATTTTTGTTTTGTTTTTGCTATTTTATTTTATTCTATTTTATTTTATTTTATTTTATTTTATTTTATTTTATTTTTGGTCTTTTTTATACAGGTTCCCACTATGCAGTTTAGGCTAGCCTTGAGCTCACTTCATAGTCCAAGCTGGCCAAAATTATCCTCCTGCCTCAGCCTCCAAAATACTAGGATTACAGGCATGCATGACACTCTGCAATCACTATATAATTGTCTCTATGTGTACATGATCTTTTATACCCATTTGTGTTTGCTTTGTGAATTTTGGTGAGCCTATCTTTTGTATATATAAATTTATAATTGTTATCTCTTCCTGCTGAGTTATTTTGTTAACAAATACACAATGACCTGTTTTCCTTGTTATGAGTTTTCTCTCAAAGCCCCTTTATTCTGAAATTAGCATTGCTACTGCTTCATGTTTTCAGGCTCCTGTTTCATGGAGCATCATTTGCTATTTTCTTTAAATTCCTATTTGGAATCAATGTGTTTCTTGTATACCATGTACTGTTCAGTGTTTTTCCCTTTACTTATATAACCTACCAATCTTTTTCTTTTGATTGAGGAGTACAGATCATTCACCTTGAGCGCTATTTCTGAAAGGCGCTGACATATTATTATTGCATTATGTTCCTGTTGCTGATTCTTTTTCTCCTTCTGATTAACTGCTTTCCCCACATGATGTGTTCATTCCACTAGACTTTTGGCATTGCTGGCTTCATTGACTCTGAGATATAATTGAAAAACTTTTGGAGTTATGAACTGGTGGCAATGAATTCCTTATGATGTTCTCTGTTATGGAAGAGTCTTATTTCTCCATCAACTTTAAAAGACAGTTTTGCAGGATATATTAGTTTAGGTTAGAAGTCGTTTGCTTTGGGGGCTTGAAACAGTTTGTTTGAAGCTCTTGTGCCCTTTAAGCTTTATGGAGAGAAGTTTGCTGCAACTCTGCTGTTTGCCATTATAAGTGAGTTGTGTGCTTGGAAAGCATTTTCTCCAACAGTTGTTAAAATTCTTTTAGTACACTGAATATCTGGAATTTTATCTATGATACATCATGGAGAAATTATTTTTGTGATGGTGGCTATATGGGGCACTATATGTCTTGTTTTCTGTATAATAAATTCCTTATCTGTGCTTGGAAAGCTTTCTATTATTTCTGTAAAGAAGTCTTTAATGTTATTTGTGCCATCTTGCTATTATTCACTAATCACAGTTATTCTGATATGAGTCATCTTTGCACCATCTAGTAACTCTTGATTATGGAAAATGGAAAATTTTCCATTTTCTCATTATTTTTAAGTACATATTCTCCTGAATCAGTCTTATTTTCTAGATCAGACACTACCATCTCACATTGATCACTTTTAATAATTGCTTGTTATTAAACAGATTTTTTTAATCTACTGGTTTTATTTATATACTTTATGATAAATGCTAATTCTTGTTTTAACTGCTCTCTTTTTTTCGTATGATCTTTTCCAGATCAACAAGCATTTTATTAGTATCTTCTCTAAATTCACAGGTCATTTTGTTTATTTAAGTTCATTATATCTTTAGTTACATCATCTTTAAACTCACCAGTCTCTTTCTTGATGTTATTTTTTGCCTCTGCTTTTATCACTTTGCATAATTTAGTTATTTTACTTTTGATTTCTTCCACACAGTTACACTATAGATCAGATTTTGGGGAGTCTGAAGTTTTGGAGGCATTTTGTTACCACTATTTTCATGTTTTGAATTGTGTATGTGTGTGTGTGTGTGTGTACATGAACACACTGAAAGTTGAGTGCTCATTAAATTGGGGAGATTTTATGGCTAGTATGTAGATCTGCTTTGAAGTGATGCCCGAGTTACTACCATCTCTGTTACTTTGCAGATGGAGGATGCAATGCAATTGGCTCAGCTTCTAGTTATCTGACAATAGAGCACAGTATTGTTGATGACAAAAGACATACCAGATATTGGTGTACAGCAAAAACTAAATTAATAACCACATTTTTTCAGCCTGGTAACAGTAACAAAACAAGGAACAATAAGAGATTCAAAGACAAACTAGACACTAACATACTACAAGAAATAGAAGCTACTGCTGTGCTACCCTTAAAAATAGAAAAGATTTCTGCAAAAATAATACTGATACAAAACCAAATATTGACATAAATGCAATAAAGATATCATCTCAACATTAGAAATGAATTCAGTGTTAAAAGCATAGTGCCCTCTAAATATGTAAACATTGATAAAGCTTAATAGTAATACTATTATAAATGAAGTGGCTGAGAAAGGGGAAGAGCAAGAAGTAATGTTGCAAAAATAATGAAAAGGAATATGAGGAGGAAAAATGTGAAATGATGATATTAAGGAATAAACGAAAATTTAAATGATTAAGTTAACTTAAGAGAATATAACAGTCAATAAAAAGATAAACAGGGTAGAAAATAGAGAAGAAAAATAAAATAAAGTAAGAAACATAATGCAAGCCCTCCAATAAGTAATGAAGAAAAAAGAAAATGAGTCCAGAAAACCACCTCTGTGCTTTGGAATGAGAGATTTCTTTCCAAGGTCTATAGTAATTGAATCCACCAGATATCAGGCTTGGATAGTGAGTCACCATTTTCATTTCCACACTCGCATATTTGTATGTGAGAACTGAGTCTTGCCCCACCTTTCCTGCTAAGTGTGGCCGGTGAACAGTGCCTGCGCTCAGGTTATACTTCCTCAGCTACCGTCAGTTTTCATGTTCCTCAGCAAAGCTCTCATCATTGCTTTCTCTGCCTAGCTTTTCAACCTGTGGGTTTCTGAGCTACCCAACCCCTCTCCGTTCCACCAGAACCTCTGTCAATGCGTCTTAGGCTGTGACAACTGTCCAAAATGAGGTTTACCCTTAATCATGTTGACAAGTGGGAAAAGCAAACAGAGAACTTGTAGTTGGGGTTGCAAGGAGAATGATTACATGCAGGAAACATAAATTATAGTATTTTTATAATGGTCACCCAAGGTATCAAATACAAAGAAAGTGCAGGAAATCTGTCCACACACTAAAGACCTAAAGAATCCACCTGAGAGTGGCAATACAATGAGTTCAATAAAGCCTTAGAGCTCATGAAAATGCCTCCCTACATTTTCTAGGGCCCATGACAATGACTCATGCAAGTCTGTTTCATGGATCTGGTAGGAAGGCCCTAAGAAAAGCAGTGGAAGCTAGAAAGTCTATGCCAGTGGAATGAAGGATCTGTACCATTATGTTGAGGGTTCTACACAGGAGCCAACAAGCAGACGCTCAAAGTAATAAGCCTCTGAGAATATGTCTCCCAAAAAGTATCACAGCCATCCTCAGTGACAAGCAGGTCCCAAGCTCCTCTGACAATGTGAAAAGCAGAGTTCATATCAGAAAGTCAGCATGACAAGCTTCTCCTGCACATTGAACAACACACATCTTCCACTCTGCAGTCAGGAAATGATGCTCAGTGTAAGCTCCCCCCAAATGAACCACAGGTGACAAGGTCCCCAGTTCCTCTGATATCAAGGAAGCCAGCATGACAAGTTCCTCCAGATCCAACAACTCCAAAAGAACCAACAGCTCCAAGCAACAACACTTAAGAGAACCCACAATGCTACTCTTTTCCACTCCACTTCTTTTTATGCTGGCAACAGTCCTCATGTGGACCCTCAGTACCACACACACTCAGTTTAGCTGGTATTTAAGTTGACTACCAGTTTTCAATCCACCAGAGCACTGGACTCTGTTTGGCATATGGGCAATGGTGTGTGTGTGTGCAAGTAATCAAGTAGCCTGTTGGTATTATGTCAGCACTTTCAGATACAGCTTCCCTTAAAAGGCATATAGGATTGGCTTTCATTTCACCATGGTGAGTAACACTCCAGTGCCCTTCCCAGCCTGAGCTTAAACTTCTCAGAGTATATAAACCTTGGCCACATCTCTAAACAACAGTCTTTTATTGTCATCTCTAATTCAGTCACTGTGGTAGGGTGACAGTAAAAATCCTAAAAGTAGTTGTTCGCTAACTGAGACTTATGAAATCCTTTCCAAAAATGACTCCTGATTAAGGAAAGTAAAAGAAAAAAATAAACATGACAATGTTCTTTAGAATAGGGCATGTTTTTCAGCTTATTTGTGCATCTTGTAGTCATTTCTTGCAATTTAGAAAACAGTCACATCTCCCAGACTTTTCACACTGTGCATAAGATCTTTAGTCATCCCATTGTAGATGCTTTAAATTCTCTCAAACTTTTCAAAAGATGAAACTTCTCTGGTCCTGTTCATGTACTTATGGTTCAGTTCCTATTATATAAAACAGTGTTTATGTAAATTAATTTTGCTAAGATTATCATTCCTACTTCTCCACAGAGCCTTATATTTTTGTTATATTCTTGTACTTTTAATTTCTTGCCCTCAAATTAACATGGGAGTCTAGTATTTTGGTGTCTAACCTTGTTTTAAGATACCGCTAAAGTAACATCCAAATTATGTTTCCTTTTGAGTGCTGCCCTAAGTGAAATAAATCCATCAGCTAGCTTCTGAATAGATATTAGTTAAATAAATTTTACCTTTTTCCTTCTATTCTCAGAAGAAATCAGAAGGTAACTGGCTTCCTTGAAACCACACAGTACTGAAGCAGGGAGAAGAAAAATATTTCAGAATTTCCAATGGCTTTGCAATCCACTTTTTCTTGGTTATGCATTCACATGATTGCTAGTCTCTTCAATGTGTGCAAGAGCGTGTTATTCATAATATTGTGTTCAGTGTGTTTTTAGCCGAAGGGTTTCTGTGAGAGAACCATGTTCTGTAACTTATCAATTCATCAACTTGCATGGATAAAATTTTAACACTTCTACATTTTAAGTACTCTTCAACTATAAAATGTCCTTTAGTCATAATTTACAATGTTATTTTGCTTAAGTATTTTTGAAGATTTTAAAAAATTATTGATAATGTGATAAATTGACTTGTGGTATATGATAAAACCAGAGCATAAAAAAACTAAAAAACAAAATAAAAATGGTAAATAAGAAACAGAGATATATCTCTTACAAATGAGAAAAGAATCAAGAGATAACAGTATAGCAGATTGCTAATTCTTATATGTTTAGGCATTTATTTCTACACTAGTGAATTATTAACAGCAGCAAAACAATAACATTTATTTAGTATTATCATTTTCCAAGCACTACCTTAAGGGATTTAAATATGTTATCTATCATATTTATTAAATAATTTCTGTTATGGTTTATATCTAGATGTTCACCCAAATCTAATGCACTCCTAGATAAGGATTTTGTGAGATGGCTGCATCACGGCTGTGATAACTGCATTAGACCACTGATTGGCTTTGTATGATGCCAGGATTAAATAATAACAAGACATTCTGCATGTGGGTGACAACATAAAATAGGTTTGTAGTTTGAAAAAAATAAAAAGAGGAAAGAGAATTCCATCTCACTACTCAATGCTTCCTACCTGTGATGTCATGAACAAATCTCCACTGCCATCTACCTCTCACATGAAAGTTTGCCTTAGAGTTAGCCATCTATGTACTGAAACCTCTACAACTGTGAGCCAAAATCAACCCTCCACCTTTAATTTGTGGGTGTCAAGAATTTTGTTCCAACAAAGGGAAAGCAACCAAGACAGATTTTGGCACCAGAAAAATGGGTCATTGCTGTGACACTTCATGGCCATATGCTCCAGAAGCCTTTGGAACTGGCTTGTAGGAAGAATTTGGGTTGGTTTCAAGATGACAGCTGAAGAAGCTCCCCTAGATTTCTGTGAGAAAAACTTAATAGAAGATACTGGTCAAAGCTCAGAAGACCAAAATGCTGATAGAAATGCAGCCAGTAAAATCCAAAATCAGGATGTTTTAGTTGGGAACAATGACTGAACAGGAGGTTCAACTCCAGACCATGTGTGTTGTGTTCTGGCAGAAAAATTATCTACATTATCTTGTACCCAGAAACAATAGAGGAATATGATATTAAAGCAATGGACTAACTAATCTGGCAGGAGACATTTCAAGGCAGTCTTATGTTGAAGCAGTGGCATGGCTATTATTGGGAGCTTTCAACAGGCTGTACTTTGAGAACCAAAAGCAAATGCCCCAGCAGGATGATTTTCAGTTGGGCCAGAAAATGAACTCCAGTAAAATTATGGACTGAAAAGTTAGAACACAAGAAAACTTTGTTGCTGAAATGATTGGCACTAAAAGACAAGTCATTTGGAAGCAGACAATAAAAAGATATTCCAAAGGCATCACATGAATTAGCAGGACTCCATCCTTTGCTGGTTCAAAATATTGCTTTGAGAAGACAGTCCCAAAGCAACATGTTCCAGAAGGTAGAGGTTTATAGAATTTGTTCTTATGGATTGCTTTCATAGGGCTCAGTATTTTAGGCACTCAACTCCTACATCCAGGAGAGAAGGAAGCCTGGGCAATGCTCACTGGTGTTGGATGTTAATGCCTTCTGTGCAGTACTGGTTTTAGTTCCATGCAAAATGTGAAAATTATGGAGTCAGTAAACCTTTCACCAGATTTCAGAAGAATACCTGGGAGGCCAAGC
>PVJX010050383.1:0-10692 GCA_004027295.1 Dolichotis patagonum | reverse complement strand
TCTGCCTCAGCTGAGGGTGGAGGAGTGGAGGGCAGTAACCAGAACTAAAGCACATTGTCAATTTTACCTATATTTTGTTATGAAGATTTTCCAAGGCAGGTATGGTGGTGCACATGCCACCCAGGGGGACTGTGACAGAAGGATGACAAGTTCCGGCTCAGCCTGAGCAGTTAACATAATGAGACTGTCTCAAAATTTAAAAATATACAAACTAAAAAAGAGGATGAGGAGATGCAGCTCAGTGCAAAGGACCTGGGTTCAATCCCGAGTACTGCACAAGGAAAAAAATATCCTCCAGTTAAAATATGGTTAAACAATGAGAACCTGGGAAGCATAAGGATGTGAGCATCACAGCTCATGCTCAATGACCACACAGGGTAGTCACTGAATGTCACATGCAGCACTTGGCCACCTCAGTGGGACACCACAAGGGCAAAGCTAACTGAGAATTTCAGGACCCTGGCCACCCGGCCTCCGCCTGTGTGTTCATCAGCAGGTCCAGCACTCTTTACACTCACCTCAGCCATGCAGGGCCAGGGTCCAGCAGGAGATTGAGATGGAGAGGAGTGTGCCTCAGTTTCTCTGTGAGCACCCACCCAGTCTAGGGTTCCATGCTGATGAGTGGTCTTCCACCCTCAGGGCCATTGGAGTTGGACAGCCTGGCCATGTAGGGGATGTCTCCCCAGACTACAGAACAAGGGCCCCTGCACAAACACGCACTCTCCTGGGCCACAGGGAAGGTGAGCCAGTTCCTGTAATAGGGACACGCCTGGGCCTGCCTCCCGGGGGCCACCAGCTGTTCCATGTCCTTCACCACCACCAAGATTGCTTCCTGGAGCAGCGGTGTCTGCTCTAGGTTGCGGAAGGGGCAGGTGGCCCGGCCCTCCTTCTGCTGTCTCTTGGGCTTGTCTGTCTCAGCTCAGTTCTTACTCTCTTTGGGCAGCATAGGCCCAGGAGCAAAGACAGGAAGGACCTTGAGCATCTCAGTGACCAGGAGAGGGCTCGGGGACATGGGTCTAAAGGACCCTCCAAGTTCTGCCTCGGCAGTGGTGTCATCCACTCATGCAATAGGTTCATTATCTGAGGCTACTTTCTTCTCTCTGTAAACGGCCTGTAAATCCATCTACCAGCAAAGGATCTGGCTCCTTCCCCCCTTGAGAGAGGGCTGGGCTGGCTTTGCCATTATTTGCTTTCAAGGCCCCATGGTCTGGTCTTGGTCTCCTGAGTCCCTGGTCTAAGCTAGCTTCCCTCTGCCCCACCCCACCCCAGCATGGCCATGGCTGCATCGGTCTCAGCTCCTAACATGCGGGCTTCTCTGCATCTCCATGCAGTCATCATTGATCACCTGCACAGCACCAGGCTTCTCATATGTTCATTCTCACAAAGGTTCTAAAGCCTAGAGGATGCGGTGAAGAGACGGGCAACATGGAGCCGCATCTCCTCCTCCTTCCCAGGAGCGGCAGGCAGGGCCAGGCTATGCCCATAGCTTAGCCACCTCGGCCCCACTGTCTGTCAATGCCAGGACCCTGGTCCAGCAGACATGGGTGTGGGGAGGGGCAGAACAGCACTGGGGTCAGGATGCCTGACACTGCTCACCTGCTGGGAGCCAAGGGTCACCAGCCTGGTGAACTTGCCAAAGGGGCTCTTCCAAACTTCCTGCATGAACTGGGCCAGCTGGAGTGCATCCGGCTGCAGTAGTAAATCTGCCCAGAGTAGAAGAAGGGAAGGTCAAGGAGGGGACAGAACAACCCGAAGAGCTCTTGGTACATTGAGGCCTGAAGCCTGTGGGAACAGGGACTGTGGCTACAAATGCAGGTCCCTAAGGAGGCAGTGTCACCCACATCAGATGGCACCAAGGGAGGCCACCCAGGTGATGCCAGCCAGGCTGCACCTCTGACCCAGCTGGGACACAGGGCTCTGGGTCTTGGGGTGGCCGTGTCCCCATCCTCACCTCCTAGGGACAGAGTTGGGGGACAACCCCACGCATTGCCTCAAGTGTGAGGCTGTTGTTCCTTCTCCTCTGGGATTTCAGAGGACAGCAAGAAAGAATAGCAGTTGCATGCCTGGCAAGGCCCCAGGCTGGGTGTTTCACCTTCATGACATGCTCCTCCAGGTCTTCCTAGTCCTCGTCCACGCTGAGGGGCAGAACACGCTGCAGTCTCCCCTGAGCAACTCAGCTAAGCAACAGACATCGAGTGACAATCCCAGGGCACCTCTCCCTAGCAGCTCTGCTCCTGGACACTGACTGAGCGGGGGGGGGGCTCCAGGCCAAGAGCAGGCAGAGCTTCATTCTCCAATGAGATGCCCCACAACCACTGGGGTGCTGCCTGCTACCCTGTGAGCTCCAGCCCCATCTGCCCTGCTGCTTGGGTCTGTGTGGCCCAGGGAGTGTGGGAAGGAAAGTGAAGTGGCTCCGGTCCCCAAGTCCAGGTCACAACCTGGGGGCCTGGGCTCAAAACAAAAAGAACTTTAAGGAAGGGCTGATATGTGGCTGAGCATGGAGGGCACAGGAACAGGATCCCCGGGTCCCCACACAGCAGGCCTCAGCTGTGCAGCAGCCAGGCCCAGGGGAGAGGAGAACAGAATGACAGACTCCAGCACAAGCAGGTCTTAGACAAACATGGGAGTGCCAACACCATGCCGTGGCAGCCACTGCCAGCTGGACCTTGCAGGAGCTGGGGACTTTTGCCAGGGAGGAAGGAAGGACACCAAGGACAGGAGGTAGGTGCCATGTCCCAGGCAGAGAAGAGGCCTAGTGTGGAGCTGGGCAGGGTAACTGTGGTGACGTCAGTCGGTGATGCCCACTCTGCGAGGGCTGCACACACATCCTTCCTGTGTCCCCAGGGGGCTCCAGCCTCAGTAACACTCACTCAGGCTGTGGACAGCAGCATCACTGATGGAGAGGGGCTCATAGGCCTTATGGTCCCAGACCTCTACCCAGCTGAAGGTTGACACATGGGCTACTACGGGATGCTCACACCCTCAGAAGAGCCATTAACTCTGTCCTCCTGCTCTCTGAGGGACGCAGGTCCCTTCCCTGGCCTATGGGATCCCCAGAATCTGCCGCCTCACCATCCCCTGCATTCCTGTCCTCCCTCCTGTCTGCTAAGACATGGGTGCCTGTCTACTGCTGCACCAGCCCGCTGCACACGCAGATCCCTATGGGGACCTCTCCTGACTAGAACAGGCCGCTCCTCACACAGCAGCTCCTGGGGACCTGTGCTGCCCTCACCCTAGAGACACAGCCCCCAGCTCTGAGTCCCCTCCCTGCATCCCTGTAGCATCCGAGCTGGGCCCCTCCAGGCAGGGCCACCTCCGACTCTCCCACCTGCTCCACCCAGCTCCCTTCTAAGCTGTGAGTCTAAAGGAAGTTCGCCCTGAGCTCAGCCTGGAGGGCAAGGTAAGGCCTGGCAGGGAACCCCAGGAGGGAAGAGCTGCCTTTGGGAGCCCATTCGTGGCCATGGGTGGGGACACAGGACACAGGGAAACTGCTCTCTCACCCACTTGGCTACTGTCCTCTCCTCCTCACTGGAGCATTCCACCAGCACCAGCTCTTCTTCCCCGGGCTCCAGCAGTTCCAGTGGCTCCATGCCTGGCCCCTCAGCCTAGGCTGAGGTTTGCCTCAGTCTCCTCTTCCTGCCACTGTAGAGCAGCATGAAGAGGAGAAGGCTCAGAACTGGGCCTGGCTGTCACCAAACACATCCTCCCCCTCACAGCCCATGGACATGGCCTCACTGTCATGAACCCAGTCCTGAACTCAGCTCTATGCCACCAGGCTACTCAGCTCTGGGTGAGGGGGATGCAGCTAGTGGGGACACAGAGAGAAGCCTGGGCCTGGCAGACTGGTGGGGTATCCAGCAGGGTAGCAGAGGCAGAACAGGAGGGCACTCACCCAGTGGCAGGCTGCAAGTTTGAGCTGTGCATTGTGACAGGTCTGCTGCAGCCACTCTCACTTCTTCCTCTTGCTCTGCTTCTCCTGGGGGACACAGCTGTCACAAGACTCTTGCAGGGACCCCCAGCGGCCTCCAGAACATAGGGGCTGCAGCAGCCCCTCTCGGGCCCTCAAGCTCTGCAAGTCAGCCTTGGCCTGCTCAGACTCCTCCCTCTGCTGCCTCAGGCAAGCACCAAGGGGAACTAGTGCAGGGTGCACGGTGACTGGGGGAGGACAGAGGACACTGCACCAACCCCAGGGTGCCACACAGACTGACTTTCACTCACTCTGCTACCTCCCTCTCCTTCTTCCTCTGCACAAGCTGGGTGACCCAGTCCAGTTCTCCTCCAGGTCTCAGGGTGGTACGGGACACTGGGCAGGAAGACAGGACTGCAGGGTGCAGGTCCCAGCTCTGGGCAGGGGCCCAGCTTGGCTCCAGGCACCAGGAAGCAGTGTGCCTCTTTCTGATGTTTCTTCTGCTCAAAGTAGTGGAGCCAGGTCAGCACCCTGAAGATAAGACGTAGGGACTTTCCCAGTCAGAACAGAGGGCACTGCAATGAGCTTTTTTCCCAAGCATTTCTCCTGTTGGATGGCAGTGCTCCCCAAGTGAACTCGCCTCCTTCTTTCCAGGCAAGTGCTCCACCATTGAGCTGTAAACCAGACTTTTTTATTTTTCTGCTTTTAATTTTGAAACAAGGTCTTGACACTTTGCCAGGCTGGACTTGCCCCTTTCACCCACCTGTCTCAACTTTCCAAGTTGCTAAAATTTAAAGGACTTTCCCCATTTTAGTAAGGGGGCTTAAAGCTCTGTCTTTAAAAATTAGAGGGCACCCTGAGTCCACCAATGAAAGGAAAGGGGAGGAGGATGAGGAAGGGAGAGGGGAGGGGAGAAAGAGGAAGTAGGAAGGGAGGAGGAAGGAGGAGGTGGGGGAGGAGATGAAAACAGCCAGGACAAATACAAAAAAGGAAAAACAGACATGGGCCTGGCAGTGGGAAAGAGCTGTTTTAACTGTGATGCTCACCACACTCCAGAGGAAATTAGATGGCTATGTGGGGTGCATACAAAGTCTGCATGGTAACAACCAGTGACAAGAAATTAGATTAGCACCTCTGCCAAAAGAATTAAGGTATGTGTCCCTGTAATATGATCTCCTTAACTCTCTGTGGAAGACACCCACAAGGGGAACAGCTGGGTCAAATGGAATTTCTACTTTTAGGGTTTTGAGGAATCTCCACACTGACTTCCATGGTGGTTGTGCCACTTTACATTCCCACCAGCAATGGAGAGGGATTCCTTTCCCCCCAATCACACTGGGATTTGCTACTATTTGATTTCTTCATGAAAGCCAATCTTTATGGAAAAGATGGAATTTCAGTATTGCTTTATTTGGCATTTCTCTAATGGTCAATGATGCTAAAAAAATTTTTATGTATTTATTGGCCACTTTTACTTCTTCAGGAAAGCATCTATTCATTTCAGTTAGGCATGTATACTTTATAGCAGCATATTCTTAATAGCTAAATCTTGGAAACAACCTATATGTCCATCCACAGATGAATGAATAGAGAGAATGTGGTATTTACACACAATGGAGTACTACTCTACCACAAAGAAGAGTAAACTTGAGTCATTTGTAGGAAAATGGATGCACCTTGAGCTCATAAGTTTAAGTGAAGTAAACCAAACACAAATGCTTATAAGATGAAATAAAATAAATCAGACACACAGGCTTAAATATCATACGGTTTCTGACGAGAAACCCCAAATATAAATAAAGAGCAAATAAAAAGACAGAAAATAGGAAATAGTGACACAGCTCTTTTGCAAATGGGAAGAGGACCAAGAGATGGAGGGAGGGCAGAGGCACGGGAAGGGGATGAAAAGGGA
Organism: Dolichotis patagonum; assembly: GCA_004027295.1. Taxonomy (NCBI): domain Eukaryota; kingdom Metazoa; phylum Chordata; class Mammalia; order Rodentia; family Caviidae; genus Dolichotis; species Dolichotis patagonum. The sequence goes on along the minus strand of PVJX010050383.1, from coordinate 4,873 downwards.
ATTAAGATGTGCTGTGTCCATGCACTAACTCCCCACAGGGAAGGGAATCATTACATGCTGCAAATATGAACTAATAAAAACAAAATTGGATAAAAAGGAATTCAGAGCAGAAACTGCAGAGCAAATCCACAGAGTTGCCAAGGGCCAGCCACTGTTAGCCTCAGCTTTAAAGTTACCAATGTGCAGACACAACACCATCCGTCCTAGTGCTTAAGGTTTTGTTTGTTTTTTTTTTCTCCAAAGCCAATCAATTGCTATGGAAATGTGATTTAAATATCAGAATTTTCCTTGTGGCCCTTGCTGCAGGCTGAAATGAATCACCTCAAAGTTGGAATGAGGAAGTCCTTGCCCCATCTCAGAAAGGGATCTTATTTGGAAACAGGATTGCTATGGATGTAATTAGCAAACGTGAGGCTAGGGAGAACCCTAGTGCTTCTCAAGGACCAGTATGTTGGGGTGGGAGCTGGATGCAGCAACGGAGGGTAAAGACAGCTCCCTTGGAGTTAGGAACAGAGACCTGGACAGGCCCCATCACTGCAGCCCTATGAAGAGGCAGCCCTGCTGCCACCCTGCCACCAGCCTCCAGAAGTGCAAGGCAGTGGGTCCTGCTGTGTGGGCCCCTCAGGTGTGGGCAGTGTTCTGAGGCCCACGGGTACTGACACAGACTGAGTCCACAGGCTGCTGCTCTTGCCACACCTGGTCAGCTCAGGTTTCCCAACCCTTCTGCCCAGGGACAAAGTTGCTGACATCTCACAGCATCGGCATGAGTTCTGACCTGCTCTGAGCTGAATGCGCTGTGGGGAGACAGAGCCCTGTGCCCAGCAAGGAGGAAGTGCAGACTGGAACCTGAGGCTTCAGATGCCACCACCAGGCTACCTGGGCCACATCCCAGTTCCTCTGCTTCCCAGCTCTGGGGCTCTGAGGTCACCTCATAATGTTCACTGCCAGACATTTATACAAAAAGGGGTTGATGCAGCATCCATTACTCACACAGAGGTACAGGAACTGAAATTAGTTAAGAAATGAAGGCAAATGCCTGCAGCAGGATCCAAAAAATATCTGGTACACAGTAAGTGAGCAGTTGGAGCTAGAAATGTATACAGGACTAATAAAATTATAATCATCCAGAGATGTGGAAGCTATGGGTATCAATTAGACCTTGAAAGGCCCTATGCCAGAATACACTGCTGCTGAGTGCACAGATCTCACACCCACTGTTTCTCTGAGCTTCAGAGAAGCACTGGATGGCAGTGTCTTGGGCAGCACAATCAACAGTACCTGTGCTGGCATTCTGAGCAGCCTGGGACATCAGCAGCCAGTGGCTTAAGGTCTTACTGGGCCAGGTGCATGAGTGTGGAGAGTGGCTGAAGCCGAGGTCAATCCCATATGTTGGGCTGGAGCAAGGCCAGTCCTGAGAGAGAAGAGTGACAAAGGTGAGTAATGTGAACAAGCTGCTCCAGCTCTGAGGACATGGAGAGGCCGAGTCAACCCAAGCAAACTGGTTGCTAGGCAGAGGCATGTCACCTGACATCAACCTGCCAAGTATATAAATAAATGCACCACAGTTGCTGAGCAGCCCCTTTTCTCCCATCTAGAGACAGGGCTCCACCTGACTCAGCTTCCTGTTTTCTAATTCTTTATTTCTTCATTCTCCAGTCCTTCACCTTGAAAATTTCAAAAGCTGTGCAAGACAGGATAGGCAGGAGACCTATATCCAATGCCACACCGTGTAACAATGACCCAGGGACAGACAACTCATTAGTGTCCTTCCAACAACTGCAAGTTACCCAACAAAGTCCTTCAGCTTATGATCACAGTTATTCCCAAAATAATCAGAGACTAAAAGTTAAACTGAGGCCCCACATGGCTCTGCCCAGTAAAACAACTACAAAAATTACACACAGAGGGTCAGGCAGTGTAGCTCAGTGGTAAAATGCCTGTCCATAATGCATAAGGCCCTAAGCTTCTCCCCAGCACTGTAATAAAACAAACAAAAACAAAAGGAAAAAGTTGGTGACTGGAAAGAAAATGTTGGGGACTGGAACCTGCTAACAGCTGTACAGTGATCTGAGGATACAACTCCATGGTACTGTGCTTGCTGGCATGAAGAAGGCCCAGGTTCCACTCTCCAGTACCAAAAACAAAAGCAAACAACCCAAAAATAAAACAAAACTCCAAACAAAATTCCAAATGCTCACAGACATGGGACAGACTTCAATACACACTCCCAGAGCACCCAGATGGCATCTCATGCAGTACCCCCCCAATGCTTCACTGTAAATCTCACACGCATGCAAGGAAATTAATTCATTTTCCCAACCCCTCCTGTGTGCAGGGGAGTTGGGCTTGGAACCAGGCATGCACAGGTGTGCGATGCCCTGAAAAGTGACCAGGGCAAAGAGAGTGATGTGCACTTGGAATAATAGCACACACCATGGTGAAGTCTAGATGGTGACACTCCCAGAGCTGCAGTGCCATGCAGGGCAATTCAGGCACCAAGCTAAGATGCCAACTCCGGGTGTTGGAATCACAGAAGGATTCACAAGTGACTCAGAGGTTAACCAGGCATCTCCGGCAGTAGTGAGAGAAAGGTCCTCCATCAGAAGCAAGCAGGTAAAGAAAATCCACTCAGGGTGTGAGAGGGCATGGCACATCCTTGTATGCATGATTTAGAAGACACCAGAACACAAAGGGGAACTAGTCATGGGGGCAGGTTTCCACAGGAATGGATACACGAGAAGCGGCCACGGGACAGAGGGTAAATATCTAAATGCTGGAGAGACAGAAGGGAAGCATGGAGGGAGCAGAGGACAGGGATGGAAATCCAGAAAGGGAGACAAAGGGCCAATAGCATAAGTGAGGTGGGATCAGATCTGCTGCCAAACCCCTTAACACTAGACAGAAGCTGAGAGATTCATGCTTACAAAAACAAACAAAGCAGGGGAGCAAAGAACCAGCTTGAAAAGAGACAGACAGCCTGAGACTTGGACCTGAGTCAGCAGAGGAAGGATCCCAAAGCCCAAGGACTTCAGAGATTCCCAAGTGAGGCTCAGGAGACTCCAAATTAGCCAGGCCTCAGCCAGCACTGTAGGCAGAGGGACAACTGGAAACTCTTCCTGACAATGCTTTACTGTGGGAGCTGAGTCAGGGGAGATCAGGGGTGAACTGAGGGACCATGATGTCCAAATTCCAGCCATAAGAATTTCTGCAGAGGCAAGGAGTGGAAGACTTCATGTTCTCAGTCATCATCCCATGTCACACATTCACCTAGCCAGTGGGACTCTCGAATATCCTGATCTTGCCAGCTGCCAGCACCTGGTACAGCTCTGTCATGAAGTCCTCCTGGCTGGTGTAGGGTGGGAAGGGAAAGGAGAAATCAATGCCATCACTTTCCTGGGTTTTATCAGCCATGGTTCTAGGGAAAAAACATGAAGAAATGTGTTATCTCTCTGACAATCAGTGAAATGGTGTATAATGGGCTCCACAGTAGTCACAGATGTGCGCTGGGTTGTACACTCTATGGCAAGCAGGGGCCATGTGCTGTGTACCTGTAGCAACCTGCAGCACACTTGTACATCTCATCTAGAGCCTTCATCAGCAGTGGCTAAGCAGGAGCCCAAGAAACACTCAACCTCATCTGTCCCAGTAGCTCACTGCTGCCTGAATACCTCTCTAATAATTATCTGTGGAAGCACAGATGCTGCTGGGATCAAGGCTGGTGAGTCCTCTGCAGTATCTCCTCACAGGCCTCCGCTGTGTGGCACCCACAAATCCAAGCTGCCTTGCCTTCTCCTGTAGGGAAGGCCCACGAAACCCTGGCAAAAGAGTCATCAGCAAGGCTTGTTCCAAAGAGGAAAGTGACATGCACAGTCCTACTTCTCAGACACAGCATTTGTCTTCCCTGGCCAGGCAAGGGCTCAGAGAAACTTCTTCATTTCATCTTTTCTCTCCACTTCTGAAATTTTCCCTGAGACAGCCTTGCACATTCTTTCCTCCTCTAACTGCCGTTTTGGGGACTGGTTCTTCTATTTTGCTTCCCACACCTCACATTTTGGAAATAATTTCTCTAACATAGTTGAGAGGTCCATCTCTTCTCAGTATATATATTTAAAAGTCTAAAACCCATTCTATTAATACATCTTTATTCTATTAGTTTCTATAATACAATACAGCTGCTGGACTGCAATGTACATAGAAATTAAATAACTGCTGCACTTCCAGAGTGGTGAGCAGTAAAGAAAAGGCCTCTACAATATTTGAAATCCTGACACTGGAATATAGCAATGTGAAGAACAGGAGGAAGAGGACCGAAGTGGTTCCCGTGACTCTGAAAGGATCTGAGGTGAGAATTACATGAGGAGAGTGAACAGGGGAGCACAGTGCAGAACAAGGAGGTGGCAAGCAGTGTTTTCTCCCTGAGCCCATGCTCAGTGAAAGCGAGGGGCACCTTGAACCCCCAGAGGCACTGTGACTACTGGTGACTCGAGGCATCCACAGAGAAACACATGGGTAGAACAGAGCAGTGGATGCTGCACACTTCAGGGGATGGTGAGTTATTCAGGTTCAGACATCCCCCAGGAAAGGATGACTGGTCAGCAGTCATTCAGGAAAGGGGCAACAGAAGTCACAACTCAGAACACCTGGAGACTTGGCTCCATCTAGGGGCTGCAAGTGTCAGAATGACACACAGCAAAGTTCAAATTGGCAGGTCAGGGAGCTGAATTCAAGTCAGCAGGAGTCCTTTGGAGTGTAGTGGGCTGAAAAACTCAGGACCAAGTCTCATAGCCCTCTAGAGACCAGAAGTAGTCTGAACTTCAGGAGAAACTAAAGGCCTGGTTTTCTGGGAGTATCCACCACTACTATAACTCTACTG
>PVJX010050382.1:0-10707 GCA_004027295.1 Dolichotis patagonum | reverse complement strand
TTTGGTTTCCTGTTGCATGAAGTATTGTTTTCCATCCCTTGACTTTCAGTCTATGAGTGTCCTTTTGGGTTAGATGGGTTTCTTGTAGACAGCATATGGTTGGATGTTGTTTCTTGATCCATTCTGCCAGTCTGTTTCTTTTGATTGGTGAGTTGAGGCCATTTACATTAATGGTTGTAACTGTTATATATTGGCTTATCGTTGACATGTTATCTTTCTGCTGTTGTTTCTTTAGCTTTCCATTCTGCTTAATTGTCTGCCTTGCTTGGTGGTTTTATCCTGTGTGTATCTAGAATGTCTTTCAGTATTCTTTGTAGGGTTTGTTTGGTGTTCTTGAAGTTCTTCAGCTGTTCTTTGTCATGGAAGTATCTTATTTCTCCATCCATTTTGAAGGACAGTTTTTTAGGGTATGTCAGTCTGGGTTGGAAGTGGTTTTCCTTTAGGATCTGAAAGACTTCACTCCATGCTCTTCTTGATTTCATTGTTTGTGTTGAGAAGTCTGGCATGATTCTGATAGGTTTTCCTTTATAAGTGATCTCTCTTTTTCTCTCTAACAGTTTTTAGTGTTCTGTTCTTATGTTGGATTTCTGGGATGGTGATTATTATGTGTCTAGGTGTAGTTTTATTTTGGTTATGGCTGTTTGGAGTTCCATATGCTTTACTTATCCAGATGTCAGTTTCTCTTCTCATGTTTGGGAAGTTTTCAGCTATTACTTCTGAAAATATCCTCTTGATATCATTTGGGCTGTCCCCTTCTTTTTCATTTATCCCTGTTAATCTTATGTTATTTTTCTTTGCATCATCTTGCAGGTATTGAATTGTTATTTCCTGATTCTTTGTTATTTTTAAAAGATCTTGTCTTTCCTGCTCACTGGCTGCAATCTTATCTTCGAGGTCTGAAATGCTGTCTTCACTTTCATTGAGGCGGTTTTTACAGCTTTCAATAGAATTTTTGATTTCCTGTATATCTCTTTGAATCTGCTATATGCATTCTGTTTGTTTCTTATATTGTTCTTTGAGGGATTCTATCTGTTTGCTTTGTTCCTCTAATTTTTTAGCTGTGTTTTCACTAGATGCATTCATTATTTCTTTCACTATTTTTATCAATTCTTCTTTTACCTGGGCAAGTATTTCTGATTTAAATTTCTCCATAGCTTTCCCTATTTGCATATTTATTTCATTTGATATCATTTCAGACATTTCAAGTGTATGGCTTCTTCTTCTTCTATGTACACGGCTTCTAAGCTTTCTTGGGGAGGGCTAGAGCTTTGAACTTGCTTTTTGGTCTTTCCTTTTGTCATTTTTCTGTATTTCCTTGCTTTGAGCGGTGTTCCAAAGCTTTCTCTGCATGTGTGGTGAATTACCTCTTGCACCCTCAGTTCCTGGAGGGGCAGTGGCTCCCCCACAGGCTCTTGGCTTCCTCACAAGGTGCTAACTCCCCTCTCTGGGCTCCTGGCTCCCTAAGTTGTAAGGCGAATGCCGGGTGTGGTCAACCCAGAGCCTGTGGAATCTCAGGCAGGCCAGGCCACCGTACTTTGTCCCAGGCAGGTCTCCAGGAGGTTCCCTGTGAGTGAAGGGTGGGCCTACAGGTCCCAAAGTGTCAGGTCAAAATGCTGGTTTCTGCAAATTTCCTGGTCCCAAACAGACCTGGCCAAGATGCCAGTCTCCGCAAAATTCCCAATCCAAACAGCCCAGGCCTCTCTGCAGGTCCGGGAGTTTCCCGGTCCCAAAGAGTCAGGCCGCAATGCTGGTCTCTGGGAGATTTCCTGGGGTTGAAAGGTGGGGCTACGATCCCAAACAGACCTAGCCCAGATGCCGGTCTCCGGGAAGTTCTCTGCAGATGAAGGGCAGGCCTACCAGTCCCAAACAGTCACGCCGAGATGCCGGTCTCCGCAGACTTTCAATCCAAACAGCCTGGTCCACTTTGCAGGTCTGGGAAGTTCCCAGCCTTATGTTCTATAGGGGACAGTATGACAACATTGTGATGCTTGAGGGCGCCCGAGAATCCTTTGCAACCCCCAGTAAGAATTGACAGATACTAGAGGTGCGCTCCGCTCCAGGCTCTCTGCCAATAATGTAAATTTTAAATCTTGTTACCCAATTAAGAATATCCTCTGCCTCCTTTTTTTAGACAATTCCTCCCTTTCACTCCCATAGGTTGCACTGCTTGTTTTGGGTCCCACTGCCTCCCTATATAGAGCAGCTCAATGGACCCTATCTCCTGATCTACTCTGCCTGTGTTTCTCTCTGTTAGTATTTTGAGGCCCTCCATACTAGAGATTATAGCCAATCTTCTCTGCCTCATTTCTGCTATTGTTTTTCTGCCATTAATAGTCTATTTTTCTCTTCCACTTCACTGTCTGCCTCATTCACTGAGGCCTCTCTGCCACTGTTCCTGAAATGCTCGTATTCTTGTTCTCTCTCCCTAGAATGTCCTTCAGTATTTTTTGTAGGGTTGGACTGGTGCTCACAAATTCTCCTAGTTCCTCCTTGTCATGGAAGCATCTTGTTTCTCCATTAATTTCTAGAGAGAGTTTTGCAGGATACATCAATCTGGGCTGGAGATTGTTCTCCTTCAGGGCTTGAATTACTTCACTCCAAGCTCTTCTTGACCTGATGGTGTTTGTCAAGACGTCTGCTGTGATTTGGATGAGTTTTCCTTTATAGGTGATCTGTTTCTTTTCTCTGATGGCTTTTAATATTCTGTTCTTATATTGAATTTCTGGGATCTTGGTTATTATGTGTCTGGATGTAGCTCTGTTTGGGTTGTAGGTGGCTGGAGTTCTGTATGCTTCATACATCTGCATATCATTTCTTTTTTCTATGCTTGGGAAGTTTTCCTTAATAATTTCTGTGAATAGCCTTTGTAGTTCCTCTGTTTGATTCCTGCTTCTTCATTCACATGCTTTATTCTTAAGTTATAGATCCTCTTGTCATCTTCCAGTCTTTGTATCTTTACTGCCTGCTCCCTTGTTATTTTTAAGAGATCTTCCCTTTCATGATCACACATTGCAAGCCTGTGTTCAATTTTTGATAGTCTATCTTTGGTTTCTTTCAAGCAGTTTTGCCAGCTTTCCATGGAGTCTTTAGTTTCCTGATAATCTCTTTGAATCTGCTTCATAAATTCTAGCTTTTTTTGTGTATTCTTCATTAAATGTTTCTCTACTTTTGTGTTCCTCTATTCTTCTGTCTGTGTCTTCTTGAGAGGTGCCCAGCTTTTCTTTTATTAATCTACTTATCTCTTGTTTAATTTGAATTAATATTTCAGTTTTGGTCCCACTTACAAGGTCCTGAAGATATCTCTTTATGTCCGCTAATGCTGTGTTTGATGTTGCATTTTTGCTGCCCTCAGTCTCTTTTTGTATTTACCTCTCCTGGATCAATGTTCTCAGGGTTGGGGGCTGGGTTTTTTTTCTTATTTCTCCCTTTTGTTTTGTTTTTGGTTCCTTCCATACAAGTGTACAGTGTAATTCCCAGACCCTTTTCTTGTTGGTTAAGGCTCCTGTAGAGGGTGCAGGCTAGGAGCTTTTGCCCTCTTCAGTTGGTTATCAGAGATTAAAGTTCAGGCACAGCCAGTGTGCACTGGCTCCTCCCCTATGGGCCAGTCAACCTTTGCAGGCCTTCACTGCATCAGTGTGCACACGTCTGAGGGAATTAATTTGTAGCAACTCACTGGGTCCCAGCCAGGGGTGCGGCCTAGTCCAAGCAGATTCCACCAATCCGCTTGGCAAGGGGAGCAACCAACTGAAGCCACTTCCTTATGGAGTTAGGGCTCTCCTGCCCAAATCCAACATGTCATCCAGTCGGTTTCCCCTTTCCCATGGGAGGGTCTTATTCCCATCACTCACTGCATGTTGATGCCAGTCCCCGAGAACTGCTGGGCTCCCCGTCCTCCAACTTCAGTGTGGCTGAGGTGTGAATTCACGGTCCCTTGGGTTGGTAGCATGCAAGGCCGGTCTGGGCAAGCCACATGCAGGGCTGTTCAGCTCCTCACTCCGGTGGCTCAAGCCAGTCACTTTGGCGTGGATCACTTTGTCAGGTCGGCAGGAAACCAGGCAGCTCGAGGAGTGCGTTGTGTTTGCTAATCTTAACTTCTCTTATGGTAGCCCCAGGACCTCATATTTAAGTGGTTTTTGCACTTCAGTTTCTTCATGGTTGTGAGAGTCCATCTCTCTCTGTTTGGGTCTCTCCAGGGTGTTTTATTCTGGCATTTAAGCTGTCTCTCTCAGAGAGGGTGTCTCTCCTGCTACCCACTGGTCCGTCATCTTTGCTCCTTCCTGGCTTCCATAATGTTTTGTTTTCTTCAAAACAGCTGTTCATGCCATCACTCATAATAAAGTCAAACAAAACAGAATAAAACCATTCCAACTGATGAATGAAAACTTTAAAAGGCTTCAAAGCTATGCAATGGGGAATCATGATTACCATAAAATCTTATGTACTCTTACCAATTCTCATACTAGGGAGACTACGGTATTTACACATGTGAGTTTGTTTTTTTTGCTTATAAGTATGGTCTCAAGTTGTGTCCATTTATTTATAAATATCTCAATGTGATCATTTTTTTATAGCTGAGTAGTACTCCATTGTATAAAAATACCACATTTTTAAAAATCCATTCCTCAGTTGATGGGCACTTAGGTTGTTTCCAGGATCTAGCTATTACAAACAAAAAAAGAAGAAAACCAGGCCAAAGAAAGAAAATAAAATAAAAAGTAAAAAACAGTAAAATCCCTTTTTGCCTTCAGTTCTGCTGTAGAGTCCAAGTCAGAGCTATCAAATACGTGCTGGATAATAAGACCTAAATTGCAGTAGAATTTATGGGGCTGGTCTTGACCTCTGGATGTGGGGGCTGGGGCCAACCTTCAGTCAATAAATTTACATACATCCTTTGGTGGCCCACCCATGTCTCCTTAGCCTGTTTGTCTGAGTCATTCTTAGGCTTGCTGTCAATTCTCACACAGAGGCAGCCTGTACCACTCCCAGACCTGTGTACAGTTTGCCCCTTCTGGTCCTTGCAAAGTCTCCTATTTTCTGCCTATGCTGGAAAGTCTCCCTCCCCTCCCACCTCTGGTCACAGGAAGGACAGGGGTGTATTCTTTGAGGACTCAATACATTTGCCTCTGCCACTGTACTATGGAGACAGCCCAAAGATCTTGGGCCTCACTTACCTCTCTTCTCTTGCAGGGTGGGGGGCATGCTGACTTTACACTCACTGTCCTGCTGTGGCTCAATTCTGCTTAATTCTTGCCTCTCCTTTTTTCTCTCACCACTGCCTATGGGGCAGGATCTGTCATGCTGTCTACCTTATCTAACTCACCTGTGGTCCCTAACCCTGTTTATTGGAATTAGAAGTTCCAATTAGACCCGCAGGTGCATGACATGGAAAAGAAAGAAAAACTGGTAGCCCATAGGGTGGAGTAGATCCTGGGCACTCATGCCTGTGTGTGCCAGTGAAATTTGCTTCCAGGCTGCATCTTCCTCTATTTGGAGAAAGACAAAAAAAGGTGAGGGGCTTTATATCCCAAATCTATCCTGGGTGGCTTGAGTTTGTCACAGTATTTCAGTTCTTCATTTTTTGGGAGACTTCTCTGCATGCAGGCAACACTATGGACTGCTTCTCCACTTTATAAAGTCCTATATCTCTGTTTTTCTTTCTTTTTTTTTTTTTTGGTACTGGGGATCGAACTCATGACCTCGCGCTTGTCAGGCAGATGCTTAAGCCACTGAGCTAAATCCCCAGTCCTATCTCTGTTTTTCTTAACTGAAAAAGTTAATGCAGAACTTCATAACAAAATAATGACAATAGCCATACTTAATAAATTGCATATTGTTATCTTCAAAGTAGTTACTCAGAGTACAAGATATGGGCATAAAAAATTCTCCAACTGATATTAACATGAACCTTCTGTTTGAATGAACTAAGAGATACTGCTTTGCATTTTTCTCCATTTTCCCTTCCTTCTTTTCTCCTTCCTAGTTTCTTTTTCTTTTTAAACAATTACTTGCCATTTCACAATATCTATTGTACCTTCTAGACCATATTTACTCTTTAAGTTTCTCACACAAGGGAGAAAATATGATGTCTACACATCATGTGTTTGATTTATTTTAGATATGAGTATGGTCTCAAGGTGCATCCATTTAACTACAAAAGTCTCAAGTTTATCCTTCTGTATAGCTGAGTAGTATTTCATTGTATAAAATACCACAGTCCTTTTATCCATGAATCAGTTGGTGGGCATTCATGTTGTTCCCAAGATTTAGCTATTACAAACTGTGATGGTGTAAATATGGATGCATGTAGATTACTGTGGTAATATTGCTGATTTCTAGTTCAAAACTGTGTCATGCAGGAAAGCTCCAAAATCCAACTGTGAGTTGCACCTTTACGTGTAAATAATATTTTTCCACATAAATCTTGGATTTACATTTGATTCCATTAGAAGAGAAAATGACCAGGGATGAAAATCAGCAAATGAACATATCAGTTCACATCAATGACCTGCTATGTTTACATGCAGATGATATTTCAATGTTTCCATGTCTCTGTGCTCATGCTGTTTGATGTAAGGAAGGAAAATAACTATATTTCTACAATATGTGGGGGAATTTAAAGAGCATCTGGAACTTCATGAACATCTATCATTAAGTTTTTTTAGGGGAAGCCATTCTATCACTAAGGAATTAGTTGGTGCATGGATCAATACCATTTTCAGATAGCACTGTAATCTGGGATATGAGGTCTTTAATAAATTTTAGCCCAAGGAATAAGGTTCACCTGTCTCATTCTTTTTGATTGTTTTTGTTTCTCATCTTTAAAAATCTCTGCTATGTTCTTGAGTAATTAATTGGTACAAATGTTACTGAGTGGAATTAAAATTCCGAGAGCCCATGGCATAAACACATAAAAAGTGTTTTTCAATAGGTTCCAATCTCCTGCAGGCATTACAGCACATGGTGAGAATAAAGAGCAAGAGACAAAATAGTAGTGCAGCAGGAATCCGGGCTGACCAATTGTTGTGTGTCACAAGAGGCCAGGAAGCTAATAAATAAAGGATAAAATAGAAACACGGCTTTGTAAATATGGAGTGGAAGGGAGAGGATGGAGAAAAAAGAGAAATCAAGATACATCATACACAGGTACATATTCCCCATGATCAATATGATCTTTATGTATATCTACATTTTACCAATAAGCTTATTTAATTAATTAATTAATTATTTTTAATTTTTTGGCAGTGGGGATCAAACCGTGACCTAGTGCTTGCCAGGAAACAACTTCCAACCCAGACAGATATATCCTGCAATGTTATCCTTCAACATTGATTGAGAAATAATAATATATTTCCATGATAAAGAGCACCAAGTGACCCACTAGCAAGATTTTCTGCTTCCTGTTGCCATGAGTTTATAGCTCTTCTGGCTGAGAAGTCTTAGTTCCACGGAGAGGAAGACTGACACCAGGAAGCACGAGGAGTCCTTTGAACCTGAAACTAGAACTAATGCCCTGGTCATTTTGGACTCTTCATGCTCCTAAGCAAATAAGCTAAAAAAACAACCATTTTGTTGGAAGGGGTGATTGATCCAGACTACAGTGGGGAAGTTGGACTATTAAACCGGGCATGGTGACACACACCTGTCATTACAGAGGTTGGGAGACTGAAGCAGGAGGATTGACAAAATTCTGAGGTCAGCCTCAGCTGTATATGTCTGGAATTTTTTTTTTTTGGTATTGGGAATCAAACTCATGACTTTGTGTTTGCCAAGCAGGCACTTACGCCACTGAGCTAAACCCCTGGCCCTATTTTTATTTATTTATTTTTAATTTTTTTTGTACCGGGGATTGAACTCATGACCTTGCACTTGCCAGGCAGGTGCTTAAGCCACTGAGCTAAATCCCCAGCCCCTCAGCTGTATATGAGTTCAAAGTCAGCCTGAAATTCATAGTTACACTCTGTCTCAAAAGAACAAAACAAAAGAAAGCAAAAAAAAAATTGGACTGTTACTCCACAATGGAAGAAACAAAGTCTAAGAGATCCTTTAGGGTACCTCCTAGTATTACTTTGCCCTACTTTAAGGTCAGTAAGAGACTAGGTAAGATGACCAATGTTACAGAACATTAGGAATAAAGGTATTGGTCACCTCCCCACCACAAGAAAAGAAAGAGACCTGTTCAGGAGCTTATTGAAGGAGAAAGGAATAGAGAATGGGTAATAGAAAAGGGTAATTGTAAATACCAGGTATGACCCTGTGACCAATTATAGAAAGGAACATTGCAATTGTAATTGCTCTCTTCTGTTTACTTAATGTGCATCATTTTTAGTGCACTGTTTATAGACTTGATAATTGGTCTTACATATTTTTTGATCTATATTATAATGTTCAAAGTGTGAAATGTTAGGAGTAAGCATCATGCAAAGATTATTGTTGTCTTCTTTTCTGGGGATGGAAGTAGTACACTTGCATTTGTACACAGGATAGTTGTACCATGTCAGGTGTAATTATGAACTTGCTACTGTATTTGGAGACTCAGGAAAGTCTAAGCAAAGGTATGTAGTTGTGGGTTTGATAAGGGGTGGATTGTGACAGTTACCTGTGGTGTCAGCTTGAATGAGAAACACCCAGATGATTGGTTTAGCATGCTTCTGGGTATGTCTGAATGGAGGACTCACTGAAGAGGCAAGACTTACCTTGAAAAGAAGGGAAAGAAGTAAGTCTTTCTTCTGTCTGTCCAGAAGAGCTCCAGCCTTTCCCTTCTTCTTTGGATGTCTGCCTCCATGATTCCAGCTCAGACTCCAGTCTTGGAGCACAAAACCTTCAGCTTCCTAGTAAAAACTTGCTGGGAACTCTGCAGTGAGCACCAGGTCTTCAATTCTGACAAAATACTTTGGATTTCCAGAGTGCAAGGGACTATTTTGCCTTCTTCAACATCTTACTCTGCAGGCATCCATTGTAAGCCTACTTGTATCACAATACTAGATATACAATATAAGATATGTATGTATCTTATATGAAAGCTGTTCCTCTAGTGTACACTGATTGGTACAATCTCAGACATCTATGGCTCATTAGAAAGTAGGAAAAATCATAAAATCAACAAGTTTTACTAAACTTCATAGGTTATAAACATGTATAATGGAAATACATATTGGTTCAAGATGAGCCTTTATTAGTTGAGCAGAAACTAGAAGTTGCAATGGACATTTATTGCATTCATGCAGAGTGGCTGTGGTTTGGCTTGATGGAGGGACTCTCTTAGTAGAAGGAACCAGAATGCTTCTTTAGATTATACAGCAAGGAGAAGCACATAGGGTCTGTGTAAATAAGCACCCACATAAAGGAAATTCTTCTAAAGAGCCAGGTCTTTCCAGGATTGGTTTATCGGTTGCTGATGATGGTGGTAGGTTGATGTATTGGTTGTGCTGGAGGTTTGAATAATGTCTCCAGAGTCTTCTTGTGCTTTGAGTCTAATGTCCTGAGAGAGGAGGCTTGGGAGCAACATCTAAGAATTCTTTAATGATCCTTGGATTCTCATGTTCACATTCTTGTATAATCCCTTTCTCCTTGGTATGAGCTGCATTCAGTGGTTAGTTTTCAAGGAAGAGAATGTAGAGAATTTTGATTTGGATAATTCTAAAAATTATTTGCATTAAAGACTTGGTCCTCGGTGTGGTGCTATTGGGAGGTGATGGAACCTTTAAGAGGTGGAGGATAGTGAGAGTCCTTAGGTCATTGGAAGAATGTGCTTGAAGTGACTTGTGGGACCCCATCTCTTCCATCTGCCATGTTGTAATCTGAGGGGCAAGAAATTAAAAGGAACCCAACAACACAAGGAACAGAATCTTGTCCAAAGCTGTTGAGTGATCTCAGGAGTGGGTTCTCTCATGGAGAAGCCCTGAAATGATTGTTGTATGGCTTTGATTGGAACCAACTGATAGGATTCTTTGTATTTCAGAAAAGGATGAAGTTACCAAGTATATAGGAATCAGATCAAGGAACTAGAAACTCTGCTGTCATTCAACTTAATGGAAAACATAAATCTCCAATCTATGAAATCTTAAATCACAAGAAAGGTGTATATAAAGGGCAACAAGAACTTGTTCTTAGAAAAAAATAATATAAGAAAATATAACATACTGTCTGGTCCTTCAAACAGCTCTAATTCTTCCCAAGTTTCCTGGTAATTTGAATGCTTTTAATGACATTAAATCCACATTTTAAATGTTTCAATTACTAGTGCATGTTTGCAATACATAATAGTCACATTCATTTTGGGGGAATTGACACACAACTATCGTATATCATATATTATATATCATGATTATGTTTGACCTCTTTATCTTCTCCCAAGTATCCCAATTCCCCTGATCCCTCTCTATATCTCAAGAAATCTTGCTTCTTGATTCCTGAGACTTCTCCATTATTTTATTCTTTTATTTATTTATGATTGGGTTTTTCTTTATATAGCTGGGTGCTCTGGAATTTGGTGCATATATATTTAAGACTGTTATCTCTTCCTCTTGAAGTTTTCCCCTAACTAGTATGTAGTGACCTTCTTTATCTCTTTGGATCATTCTTGGTTTGAAATTCACATTGTCTGCAAACAGGATTGCCACTCCTGCTTTTTTTGGTTTCCTGTTGCATGAAGTATTGTTTTCCATCCTTTGACTTTCAGTCTATGAGTGTCCTTTTGGGTTAGATGGG
>PVJX010050381.1:0-10708 GCA_004027295.1 Dolichotis patagonum | reverse complement strand
GGGCTGGGAGTGTTTTCTTATTTCTCCCTTTAGTCATGTTTTTGGTTCCTTCCATACAAGTGTACAGTGTAATTCCCAGACCCTTTTCTTGTTGTTTAAGGCTCCTCTAGAGGGCACAGGCTAGGAGCTTTAGCCCTCTTCAATAGGTTATCAGAGATTAGAGTTCACCCACGGGCAGTATATGCTACCTCTTCCCTTCTGGGCCAGTCAACCTTTGCAGGCCTTTACTGCATCAGTGTGCACTGATCTCAGGGAAGTAACTGGCTCCCCGCCAGGGGCATGGCCTAGTTCAAGCGGATTCCACCAATCTGCTCAGCGAGGGGAATAACCAGCTGAAGCCACTTCCTTATGGAGTTAGGGCTGTCCTGCCCAAATCCAACATGTCGTCCAGTCTGTTTCCCCTTTCCCATGGTAGGATCTTATTCCCATCATTCACCGTGTCCCCGAGAACTGCGGGACTGCCCGACTTCCGATTTCAGCACGGTTCAGGTGGGAATCCATGGTGCCTCTGGGTGGGTCGTGTGCAGAGCCGGTCCCGACGAGCTGCACGCAGGGCTGTTCAGCTCCATGCTCTGGCAGCTCAAGCCAGTCGCTTCGGCGCGGATCGCTTGTTCAGGTTGGGTGGGGTTCAGGCGGCTCGAGGCGGGTGCCGTGCTCGCTGATCTTATCTTCACTAATAGTAGCCCCAGGACCTCTTATTCGAGCGGGTTTTCGCACTTTAGTTACTTTCTAGGTTGTGAGAGTCTATCTCTCTCTGGGTCTCTCCAGGGTATTTTATTCTGGCATTTGAGCTGTCTCTCTCAGAGAGGGTCTCTCTCCTGCTACCTACCAGTCCGCCATCTTGTGCCTTCCTTCAGCCAACAACTCTGTCTTTGCGTTAATTTGCCCACATAATGCAGCTAAGCTACTATTGTGATTAATAGTATGTAGAAGTTCTGAGAGTTCTGTACCCTAGATCTCATGACAATTTACAGCTGCTGCCTTCACCCCTGACTGTAATTCCCCAAGACGCCGCATGAAGAGTCCATGCGGAGTACCAGAGGACAAGCTGGGGCTCCCTCAGCGCCCAGCAGCTGGCACCATATGGCAGGTGTGAGGGAGGCCATCTTGGCCCATGTAGCTTAGCAAGCACTTCAGTGGATCGCAATTGTCTGAGAAACTAAGGACAAAACAAATCAGAAAAAGAATTGCCTTCAGATTGTCACAGATACAAATCATAATAGTAAATATAGTATTTCAAGCCACTGCATTCCGGGTTGGTTGGTTAAGCAGCAACTGATAATTCGTTCCAGGCCTTGTTGTCTATCTCCCAGCAGACACTAGAATTATTGACCTGAGTTTAGACTGTTAAGTTACTTCTGAATTTTCTCAGCTATTTAATATTAAACAATTTAAATAACATTGTTTTCACTGTCTTTACACTCACCATTCTGTTTGCCCTGGATTCCTGCCCATATGTGATGTTTACTGCTGACCTCCTTCCCTGGGATGTCACGGAGACAGTCTGCTCTGCTGCACTTCCAAAACGAAATCTCCAGATGGCAATCGGATTGATTATCATGGTTCGGATGGAAAATGTCCTGCAAAGTCCTGGTTTTAGAAGCAGGTAATTGGGCCGTGGCGGGGGGGGGGGCTGTCTTCATGGGTGCATTGGTCCCCTAGTGAGTTCAGTGAAGGAGCCAGTGTGCAGGGGAAAGCTGGGCCTTGTTAGGAAGAGTCCCAGGGGGCGTGGCCTGGAAGGGCACTGCACGGCTCTGGAGCCTCCTTACACTCTGCTTCTTGGCCACCGATTTGAGCGACCCTCTTCTGTCCAGGCCTTTCTACTTGGCCCTTCCTGCCTCGGAGCTCTCAACCACTGACAAAAACTTATGAAACGCTGAGCCAAAATAAAACTCCCGCCTGTAAGGAATTGTATTTCAGTGACAAGAAACTAACACAGTAATTTGCTAAGATTTCTCTTAAAGTCTTCAGCAAAGTCCATTAGCTCTGTATTTTAAAAGTCACATAGAGGAGCAAACAAAAATGATAAACTAAACTAAAGAGAATTTATTAAATAGACAATTTAAAATATATGTATATGTGTGCATTATATACATATATATTATGTATGTGTACATATACATACATTAAATATATGTGTATATATTGAATTAAATATGTTTAATTATTAAATATAAATATGTATTGTTTAAATTGTATATATGCAGAAAATATAAACCATAGAGATAAACTATAAAGCCTCTAGTTATAAAAATCTTGAAAGACAAATGTCCTGTAGTTTTGGGGCAACTGCCAATCTTTCTTCAATCTGACTTTGGACAGGTCATTAACTATCTCCTCTTCACTCATTTTTCCCTGAAACTCCTTCTTTTGTTACAAACATTTGGTTTTATCCCCTAAACACATCTCCGTCTTCTAGTTCTCAGACTGGTTTGCTGAATAAAGGATGGGCTCAGCCCACCTCCAGTTGCTCAGTGGCCAGAGTCAGTTTCACAGGTCTAATTAATCAAGATGCCAGGGCAGAAGCCAGTACTCAGGATGAATACATATTGCTGAGTAGATTCATGGAATCGCAACAAGTGCTTTTTGGCATTGTGCTACAATTTCTGCCACTGCTTCCTTGAGCTCACATTCATGAAGTGACTGATACTGTTGTGACACTGGGAGTTATATAGTGTTTTTGCTCTTCTATAGGGAGAAAGTGTACTAGACTGAGTGTATCATTAAATATTCTATCCTTTGCTCATAGATCCTCTCTTTGCTGATTGTCCTTGTTTCTTTAAAATCACATATTAAGGGCCCCACTAAGATCTTACAACACAAACACTTACAGTTCACTTACAAAACCTCTTTGCTGTTTCTCCTAATTATTCACCGTTCTGTATGAAACTAACCACTGTGGGACTTTGTAAAGTTGCAGTGTCCAGCTAAATGAAGTTGACGAAATGTTTAACAGCCACTTCTATCCCATTTACTAAATCCTTCAATATTTTATCCTTTCACAATGTTTGGAGAATGTGTTCCATTTAGAAGAGAGAATATTCTTTATACAGAATCATGTACAACAATTTACATTTTATATAATTCTTTCATCAAGATGAAACTCAGGTAATATACAAAGTCCAGAAGTACAATGATGTCTTCGTCAGAGTAATCCACATTTTACACATTCATTAATGGGAAGACAAGATTAGAACCTTCTTCTACAAATCTCCATTCTGTACATCTATGCCAGTTTAGAAATCTGCTCTGCCCTGCTTGCTAAGTTAATTTCTATTTCTCATCAACGGAGGGATACAGCTCCTGCCTTAGGGTAATACTATCACAATTTTACATACAGTCAGACTTACTGATTTTTATGTCTATACTCGATTTAATGATTGGTCTTTGGACATTTTTCTGAGCCTAAAATTCTACTTTGTGCTCAAGTGTTAGAAGCTGGACCTTTCTGAAGTCCTTTGTATTCCAAAAAGCAAGTCCTGCCTTGCCATTTTCAAGCCTTTCAGAGACAGAGTAAGTGTTTCCCACTCAAATGCTCACAGAGACCAAGCCAGAAACAAGGGAAGACGGAAGAGATCGAAGACTGTAACAAAAGGTGGGCTTGCATCTTCCATATGAAAAGTAAAATGGATAACTGACAGATTGTTGCCATGTAAGAAAACTAAGTCTGTTATTCTTCTTCCAGTTATTTTAAGAGAAACTAGAAATCCATACTTTTTCTAAAAAGAAAAAAACTCATTCAATATTTCCAACTAATACAATCATAAAATCTTTGATGAAAAAGACACACACATACACATGTGCACATGTGTGTATGCACACATATATTTATGCACATTCTCCCAGGGAAAGATTTGATTTGGGGGCTGTATTTTGCAACTAGTGAAGTCAGACTTTGCCTCAAAAACCTCAGCTTCTAGATAAATAGAATTGCTATGTGAATAAAATATTAATAATAGGAACTCATTTTTGAGTAAACGTAATCATGCTTTGGATAAGAAATAGCCTCTCTTAAACCCTGATTCATGCCATTCCTAGGCAGGAGAGTACCAAAGAGCGCTCTTCTGGAAACACTGCCTGTATCCCTAATTCTGGTTTTCTACTTATTAATCATGTGACTTTGAACAACTTCTTTAAACTTTCTGTACCTCAGTTTGCTTCAAAATCTGGGGTAATTTCAGAAGTAGTAATACCTACAGAGACTATATAAATAAAACAGCTTCATTTTTGTGATGCAGTGAGTGGCACATAATAAATGCTGTGTATATGTTTGTCATGTGAGTAAATTTCACACAAGTGCACTCTGTAAACTACTTTTGTACTAAAAAAAATGAACAAGATCATCTTGGTTGGGCAACCTGGGATTCCCACAGGATTTGGGTAAAATGTATTAATCTCTCCTTCCAGGTCAATGGTGAAAATCTAGAGTGTGTGAGGAATACTGGGTCATAAGAAATGTCTTCACCAGGCTTAAAACTGTTTTGTATTTCCCTTCGCTAAGATAGAGACTGGATTGCTCAAAAGAAAATTGAGCTATCAACCAGCAGTTCCTTCTGTCAACCCAAGAAAAATGTTTTTAGCAGCAGAGTGAGTGGAATTATGCTTTTCAGTGGACCTTTCACAGAAAAGGGAAACTTCAAAAATGAAATGAGCAATACATCCATGGAGGAAGTTTTAGCTTGCTGTCTCAGAAGTGCTCAATCTTTAATCTATGAAGTAATTGTGTCAATAGATTAGAAGGAATAGACATTATCTTTTTCTCAATATGTGTCAATATTGTTGATATAGTCATGGGTGAAAACTCTGACAGAAGTGAGAAACTGTAAAGGACTTTCTCATCACTCGTAATATCATCATAAGGAATTATAATACAGAGGTGACTAATTCCTATTGTCATTGTCATTTCCCAGATGCATCTTGGATAAAATTAAATACAAATATCTGGGTTTCTTTTGTTTTAAATCCTAGAAAAAATTGCTAGAAAATCCACGTACATATATTCAGTTTTAGGCCGATATTGGTGATGATTTTGTTCCCAAGACATGCAGGTCATTAATTGGATGGGGGATGTACTGACATCTAATGGGTAGAAGCCAGGGTTGACCCCACACCTTCCATCAAATGCAAAGGACGGATTTCAGGATAAAAGAACTATTTGGTCTCCAACTATCAAAAATACTAAAGACAAAAGCCCTAAATTAGACCAAGGCATGATTTGAGGTTTCATCTCTAGAATCCAAAAATTAAGAAATCTAACATTTCATTTTAATAAATTTCTTATACCTGATGTCAATAATTTAGGCTATGAAGTTTGATGTTAGGCAAAGGACATCATTTTAGCTTCAGACAAAACTGGTTGAAATCTTCGCTTCTCCACTTACGTGGTTCCGGGCCCTACGTGTGCCTGAGCTTTAGCATCTGTACAATGGGGACATTGCAGAGTGGTCCAGCTGTGTCCTCGTACCTACTATTTACACAACAGTAAGTGAGTCTGACGTCAAATTTATGTGCCTTCTCTCTTATTCAGAAACCTCTACTTATTGAAAATTAAAATCTTTTCTGTGATATATTTTCTTATTTTGTTTTTCCCACTAATGGCTCTAATTCAAGAGACAGTCAGACTTGACCTCCTTGCTCTATACAATCATCTGTTATGCTTGCAAAGAGTGATTACTTTTTTCAGTTGGTAAGATCTCAAAATCCATAATGGATGAGAAGATGTATACATTGGCCATTTAAAAAAAATGAACTGGTCATACATTTCTGATATTTCTAGTCCTACTTGGTCTCATACTCCCATAACAAAACCTTATTAGATACTTCAGAACATTTCCTCTGAAATAAGGGATAAAAATGTGTAGTGAAACAGTTTCCATTTTTTGTAAAGTTGTGTTCCTTTTAATAGGGACTTTAACATTCACAGGAATTACAAAAATCTGTTTACTCTTGGAGGAATTAGGCTCTAAAGAGATTGTTTCAGTTTGCTTTGTTTACAGTGATTTGTTAGCTCTTGACTGCAGAAATAATTTTGTTGTTTACATTAATCTATGGTGGCAGTATTAACTTCACATCATACATAAATATAATTATTGATCATTACCAGCTGTAATTCAGTGTTAGAATTACAGATTTACATAATTGTGCTATTAAGTATAAACTTGAACTTCATATCTGGGGTCACAAATAACTGGAGGCAGTAGAAACAGAAATCCTGATTATATGTCATTCATATTTTAATATACACTGTTGCAATTTTGATCAGTGTTAATGTAAATATTTTTATGTACTTTAGAGCAATGAGATGCTAATGGGTGGAAATTACAGCAATATTGATCTAACTAATAAAATGTAATACATTAGTAAAGAAGGATATTTATCATATGCTTCAGCTATTATTATACATTATCTGCCTAAGGAATATAAGTTCCATCAAGGGAGGAAAAATATTTTGAGCCAAACCTCATCAGCATCCTCCCATTCACGATCATTTTGTTTTTCTGTTCTGGGCCTTCCATACTGAAGGAGATTCAAACAGGGCAATGTCATTTCTAAAACATTCACATATTCTCTCATGATATAATTTATTACATGGAAAACACTCTATAGTAATGAACCAACAAAGAAAAGATCATCTAGAAATATTTCTGAGAAGCTACAAATGCCTGCGTTGTTTGTCTCCACAAATGTACTATTTATAAACTACATTGTAAGATCTAATTTACAGTTTTAGAATTCAGTGAGTTAAAATGCCTCACAAAACACAATACTTTGCAAGCAGAATTTCAAATGAAGCAATTTGGGCCATGTTGTCAAAACTCAATAGACTTCTAACTTTTTGACATTAGATTGAGATTTATTTTTTGAGCTATCATTTTTCTAGAGTCGTAAAAGCAAAAGTAAAATATAATTTAAACATAAGGTAACATTTTTACTGATATCTCTATTTTATTGGATTTTGTGAGTTTGCTATTTTGTGGGTCAGGATTGAGCATAAAAAGTTATGCTATGATTGTTTCAACCCAACTTTCTACTTCTAAATACTGTTTATCAATGTCTTCTAGCCTTGTGAATAGTTTTTCTAAATGTAATGGTAATACATAGTAAAGAATCCACCTGTAAACTATGCCAAAGATAATAAAAAGCAAAAGTCTTTTCATTTATTGCTTATTCTTAATTCTTAAGCTCTATTTCAATATTCAGTTGCACTCATGGTATTATTATATAATGAATGGTATTCTGTGCTTTGCGTTTTTAAACTTCTTAAACATTTTAATTATGATAAAATGCTCATAGCAATGTATTATTTTCTTAAGCATATTTTTGGATGTACAGTTCATAGTGTTAAGGATATTCTCATGGTTGTATATTTAAATGTCAGAATTTCTTTTATCTTGCAAAACTAAAAATACTATACTCATTAAACAGCAATACATAATTCCCTTCTCCCTCACAGATGCTGGCAACTGCTGCTATTTCTGTGTATGAATTTGACTTATGTAGTCAGTTCATGTAAGTGAACTTTCACAAATTCGTCTTTTATAATTGACTTATTTCACCTAGCACAATGGCCTCCGTATTTTAGACTTCCCCTCCTCTTTAAGTCCAAATTATATTATCTTGTGTGTGCCATCATATTTTTGCATTTATTTATAAGTCAATGACATTTTGATTGCTTCCGTCTTTTATTTTCTGTTAGTAATACTCTGACCATGGGGATGCCACTGTTTCTTTCTTTGTTTTTATTTAGTAGATGTGCGCAGTACCTAATAATTACATTTCCTGTGGGGAGTTGGTACATGTGCATAATATCTCTTAACTGTTCTTATACCCTCTTATCCTCCCCTTCCTCTCAACCCTTTCTACCTCTCAGTCCTCTCCCATTTGCAAAAGATCTATTTCCATGATTTCTGATGTCTTATATTTTGCTCGTTATTTACCTGCTGACTTTCTCATATGAGAAAAACCATGTGATATTTGACCTACTGCATCTAACTTATTTTACTTAATACCATTGCCTCCATGCATTTCCATTTTCCTACACCCGATTCACATTTATTTTTCTTTATAGCAGAGTAATACTCCATGGGGTACAAATACTACTTTTTCTTTATCCGTTGATCTGTTGGTGGATATAGGCACTGTTTCCAAATCATTAGATATTATGAGTTGTGCAGTTACAAATATGGAAATACGTACTTCAGTCTAATATAGTATCTTCAGTTGTTTGCAGTAGATACCCAGATGGAAATAGCTTGGCCAAAAGGAATTTCTATTTTTAGTTTTATAGAAAATTCTCGTACTGATTATTGTAGTAGTTGTATTAGTTTACATTCTCACCAGAATGTAGACGGGTTTTCTCTTTCCCTGAAGCCTCACCAGGCTTTGCTATTACTTGATTCCTCTATGACAGCCATTCTTTCTAGACCATGCTGGAATCTTGGTGCTGTTTCAATTTGCATTTCTCTAATGCAAATTAGAGAACTATCTTTCATGCATTTAATGGCAATTTATAGTTCTTCTGAGGAGTGTCTGTTCATTTCAGTTGCCCATTTCTTTGGGACTTTTCTGTCTCTTAAAAATTCTAATTTTGATTCTTTTGGCTTTTACTCAAAAGTGGAATTGCTGGATCATAAAATAATTCTCCTTTTAGTACCTGATATGTTGAGTTTTTTTTTATTGTGAAAGAGTTTTAAATTTTGTCAAAAGCATTTTCTGCATCAATTGGGATAACTACGTAGGGTTTTGTATGCTTCTTGTATTATGAGTATTTTTTCATTTCCTTCATCTTCTTAACATAATGTATTAGGTTGATTGATTTTTGTATGTTGAACTGTCTTGCATTCCTAGAACAAATGACACTTGATCACGGTGTATAATCCCTTTAATGTGCTGTTGAATTCCTTTTGTTAGTATTTTTCTGAAGATGTTTTCAGCAATGTTCATCACAGATGTGTACTTCTCTCGCATGTAGTGTCTTTGACTTTGTTTCAGGATAATGATAGCCTCATGGAATTAGTTTTATGGGTGTTTAGAATTGCTCTAATTTTTGCTTGAATCTTGGTAGAATTCACCAGTATAGGTACATGTTCCTGGGATTTTGTTTTTTGGGAGTCTCCTAATTGCTGAATCAAGCTTTTTTTAAAGCTACTTTAAAAATTCTTAATGACACACTGAAGAAAATTTGTGGTAACTGTAAGCATACATTATCTTATTCTTTTCAATAGTTGTGTTGGACTCCACAATTTGTGTAACTATAATTTACTTCTTTAAACCAATTCCCTTAAATTCTCTTTCATGAGCTTCTAATTCACTGTTGCTCAGGTTTACTGAAACATAATTTTACCCCAAAAATTTCCTACACAGTCTTCTTATACAGAGTTCACTGAACTTTCAAAGAAATACGGTCACCGCCACAATGCAGACACAGGGCATTTCCAGCACCCCAAACTTCTCTATCCTTCTTTTATTGTTTCCTTCCTGAAGGTAACTTCTGATACATTTTCTGTCTCTATTTTAGTGCATCTTACAGAAGTTCACATATATAAATCAGAAAAGTATGTTTCACTATTTTTTTCAACTAGGAAGAACAGAAGCTTGTTTCTTACAGTTCCAGAGGCTGAGAAATTCAAGATGAAGTGTGAGCAGGCCTGGGGAGGGCTGTTCTGTGCTTGCGAAGTGGTATCTTGATGCTGCACATCCTCTAGACACCTCTCCACTCACATGCTCTTTCCACTGACAAAGCGTCTTGAGATTCAGTTATGAAGTTTTATGCACTTAAAGCTTTTTAATCGCTGAGTTTCACTTCAGTGTGTGGATGTACTACATTTTGTTTACCCTGATGGGCACTTGAGTTATTTCTACTTATTGTTGGTTATAAATAGGAGTCTCATAAACATTCACATATATAGTTCTTTATGCTATTTTTTTTGTTTTCTCTGGATAATACCTATTAATGGGTTTCCAGGATTATATTTGATTTCAACAATGATAAAGTATTTAATTGTTTTCTAAAACACTGATATTTCTTTTGTTACATCTCCTCAGCAGTCCAGAAATGTCTTTTTTATTTTAATATTTTAACCATTGTAGTGTC
Source organism: Dolichotis patagonum (assembly GCA_004027295.1). Taxonomy (NCBI): domain Eukaryota; kingdom Metazoa; phylum Chordata; class Mammalia; order Rodentia; family Caviidae; genus Dolichotis; species Dolichotis patagonum. Next base: position 615 of record PVJX010050381.1, on the reverse strand, counting down.
ATTTGTGACTTTTTTTGTCTTTTCCTAATGATAAATGATGGTAAGCATGTTAACCATGTTTATTTTCCACCAGTATATCTCTTATTACAAAAATACCTGATGGAATTTCTGGTCATTTTTAAAAATAGCTATTCAGTGAAGAATTTAGCAACATATGCTCCTAGAAATAATTTTTGAGATTGCCTATTTTCCACTCTCACAACTATACAATGTAACCCACATGTTTATGATTTGGCAATTTTATTTAACAAGAATGACTTGTTAACATTATTTCAATTTACATTAGTGTAGTCATGACAAACATTCATTGACTGTTCTGTGATTTTGCTATTCTCTGAATATAGCTATTCTCTGAGCTACCATCTTATACCTGTTTTTCATTTTTAAATCTTATTAACAATTTTAAAAGCTTTACAAATGTAGAACTATAAGCATGCAGTTGGATTTTTTTCTGAGTTTTGTGTTGGTGCTCTGTCTTAGTTTTCCATGTTAGGGACTGAACCCAGGACCTCCTCCTAGTGCTGACACACAGCCCCAGTTCCTTCCCTGGCTTTTTACTCCTCATATGTTTTGATTATTCACTTTATGACTTAAATTTTGTGACCAGCTCAGAAA
>PVJX010050380.1:0-10710 GCA_004027295.1 Dolichotis patagonum | reverse complement strand
GAAGACCCAGAGCTCATGACAATGAGTCCCACGAGTCCAGCTGGTGGTCTAGAGACCACAAGTAGGACTCACGCTAGTCTCTTTACGGATCCGTACTGGGAAGGCCCAAAGGTCAGCAGTGGAAACTAGGAAGTCTATGCCAGCAGGGTGAAGGAGCTGTGCTGATAGGTTGAGGGTTCTACGCTGGAGCTGAGAAGTCAAACTCACAACAAAGACCAGGACTATCCTGAAAAGCACCACAGCCATCCTCAGCAACACGGAGGCCCCGAGCTCCTCCAATGACAAGCACAGTTGAGTACATGCCAGGAAACCAGCATGACGAGTTCATCCTGGAGACCAAGTGGCACACAACTTCTCTCCGGAGCCAGGAAGCAATGCTTGATGTGAGGACCAGAGCTTCTCCAGGAGAACCAGCAGCTCAAACAGCAACACATAGGAGACCTCACAAGGCCTCAATGCCTCAATGCATTAATGCCCTTCCTTTTCTTTTTCCATGTCTCCATTTATGCTGGCAACTTTCCTCAGGTGAAACATCTACCCTCAGCAGCATGGTGATGTAATCCAGCTGGCTTTAAGTTGACCACCAGCTTTTAATCCATAACACTGCCCTAGTGTCTCAGGAAAACTTGGCCTCTGCAATGGTGTGTTTGAGCCTGGCTAAGTGGGAGCACCCTAAAGGGAACAATAGGCTCCTGCTGATGGCTTTGTTTACAAGCTGGGAAACTGCACTGGTGCTGATGCCCCTTAGGAATGAGGAACACAAGAGGCTGTGAGGGAATAGGGTTACCCCACCCTGGGTTTCCCATTAGCCTCTGAAACTACCTTTTATCCCATGAGAAATGAATCTCAATGGGACTTAGAATAAAAAGGGACAGAAGAAGGAAGGCAAATGTACTCTGCAAGGAGTCTTTTGCTACACAGAGGAAATGTCTTTGGGGCTGTAAAGAGAAAGGTTTTATCTGATGTTCACTGACCTATCCCATGCTGTGCCTAACAGGTCTGCTCCAGGAGAATTCACTGGGAGTTCTCCTGCTCAGGTACCTCTTCCAGGGGTTTCTAGCCCTGACACTGACTGTGTGTACTTTCCCTCCTCCATGCTGTGCTGCATTATTTAATTTTCCCTGGCTAAAGCCACTTCTGATTCTTTGTAAAATTTGCTCTGTATTTATAATAAAAATATATATCACACACCGATATGCTGCTTCATGTTAATTCTGCGTTAGACAGTGTCTTCTTCGCAGATAAAAGAAAAAATGGCCCAATGAGGAGTCAAACTAAGCCTAGTTTGAAACCTGTAGCTTTGGATGTAGAATCAGAGAATTAGCTAAATTCCTTTGCACATCCGCTGACAACTGAGGACAGCTGGGAGGAACCTGCTGGAAGGAACTGCTTATCTTCCTCTAGGAAAAAAGTTGACTTAACAAGTAAAAGCCTTCTTAGCCTCTTCATTAGGGGCAGGAACACTTCGCACACAGGTGACTAGTGAAGCAGAGGCAGCCACATAACTGTCACTCTCAAGCATCTCCACAGATGGTCATGTGAAATCTCTAGCACCCTTCCATGTCTTCCTCCTTAATTATCCTGAATAGCTTTCATTTATTTCACTTTAACCTATTGTCTCATTTTCTTTTCCCACAAGCAACTGAAATGTGTGTGATGTCTTTTCCTTCCCTCATCACCTATTCTCCATACCTCAAGCCCTGACAGCACAAAAAATAGATCTCCATCTCTTGATCAAACTCAGAGGTATTTTCATGACTTTACATCATCTAAGTCCACAGGTAACCTTCCTTTCTGGGACATTCTCCCTACAACCTAAGAATTCCTCCCTTACACCAGAGCCAGTGCCCAGGCCCTTCATGTCTCCTTCTACCCTGCCTCTCCTCAGCTTCGAAGCCCTCTGTGCAGGTGACTCCTTCATCTACTTCCTACTACTTCCCAGAACTCCTGGCTGCCACGTCCAAATACAGTCTAAACAACTCATGTGAACTGGCTCTCCCCTCACCTCACTCCTTTCTCTGAGTGACTCCCCCAAAGTTTCCCAGCCCCTGCTCTGTTGTTCTCAGATTCAATACAGTATCTCATCAAACCATATTGATTCTAACATGTCAGTTTGTCATTCTCTCTATTCTCACAAACCTAACTGCACCAGGCTTCAAAAACTGTGGGAAGGACTTGGCTCCTTTCCCCAGTCTTTCCACAGAAGTCTTCCTATAAACCGCTGCCTCATTACCTTCCTAAAAGCTGGTTCACTCCCCTACTCAAGCATCGACCATGGCCTCCTTTTGGGAGGATGACCATGTGCAATATAGCAAATATGGGGGATTTCCTTCTATCTTCTCTTTGAAGGCAATGTTGTTTTCACTGTATTGCTTTGTTCTGATTGTTTTGCTGTATTCAATATTCTGTTTTCATATGTTCTATAATGTTCTGGTTTTGGTTTGATTTTGCTATACCTGACTGAATGGACAACTATTGTGAAGATAATGCAATATACTATGCTACCTATTATTGTTATCCCGGTATCCTGCTGTGAAGTTCTGTACCAAATTCACTGCATTGTCTCCAATGGCTTTGTTCTGTCTTGTTCTGTTATATTTTACTACCTTCAAATAAAAAATAGCTTCCAGCACGGTAACACTGCCCACAGCAGCCTTCACCACAGGCAACTTGGGGAAACACCCTATGTTTCCCTAAGTGGATGAATACCTAAATAAATGTGGCCTATAAATGCACTTGAATGTTAGTCATGAAAAGCAAAATTCCGATGCCAGCTCCACCATGAGGAGACCTGAAAAGAAGCAAGAACCACAATGGCACCTGTTTATGCACTTTAATTCATATGAAATACCTAGAATAAGACAATTCCTAGAGGTAAATTAAGTAGCTTAAAGGCTACCAAGGGCTGGATGAGAAGGGATGAGGAGTTATTCATTAATGGCAGACTTCTGGTTCAGGTATGAGAAATTCTGGGTATTGTAGCAATTGTTATAAACATGAATGAAATTAGGGAATTATATATATTCTTTTTTTATTTTAAAGATAGTAAAATTCAACAAAACAGACAGAACAAAGTCAGTCAAGGCAATGCAGTGAAATTGGTACAGAACTTCAGAGAAGGATGTGGGATAACAGTAATAGCTACCATAGTATATATCGTTATCTTCACTATAGTTGTCCATTCAGTCAGGTATGGCAAAATCAATCCAGGCACAGAACACTATAAAACAAATCAAAATAGAGCAAAACAATTGCACATTGAATATTAAATAGAGCAAAACAATTAATTATAACAAAGCAGTGAAAACAATATTGGACTTTAAAGACAAGATAGAAAAAAATCTTCCAAATTTGCTATGTTGCATACTGTCATCCACCCAAGAGATGCTCACACCTCTGGCCCCAGGTCAGCATAGTCAAGCAACAATACAAGCATTTAGTTGCTTTATGTACCTTAGTAAATATCTGCTCTGGCTGACCTCAGTACCATGGGGGGTGCTTGATTCTTAGCTCACACACTGCTAGGCTCACAGGAGACACTGACTTATTCTCTCCCTGGAGCACCCACAGCTCACACTGCTTACCAGGAAGGCTGCCTCGTTGCTTTCTACTTATGTTCTGAAAAATTTTAAGACAGAATATTTTTGTTATCTATCATTTGCAGCAACTTTTCAAAGTGTCTGAAAGGCCAGGTGGCACACACCTGAATCCCAGCACTGTAGACGTCCAGGGCAGAAGGACTTCAAGCTTGAGCTGAGCCTAAGAGAAGTAGCATAATCATTCCTCAAAATTGAGAATGGGCTGGAGATACAGCTCGGTGCAAAAGTTCTGGGTTCAATCTCTTGTACCACCTAATGTAAGTATTTAAGAAAGATTTAAAAAAACACTTGCAAGGTGGCTGGGTGAGGTGTTGTACCCCATCCCACCAGTGGATGGCTGGGGCACAAGGTTCACTGCAGGTTCCAGGCCAGCCTGAACTGCATAAAGAAATGCTGTCTCAAAAGCACAAACAAAAAACAAAAACAATACATCCTCTTCAGATACTCAAATATTAATCTATACATACAGTGTAGACCATTCAGGTCCAAGGATTTAGAGACAGGGAAGGACCGAGGTGGTAGGAGATCAGGTGACTGTGGTGATGCCATCTGTTGGGTAGTTTCAGGGGCATCTTCAATTTCTATGTGCATGGACTGAACTGTAGGTTAGGGCTGCCCATGTCTTCCCTGGATGGACTCTCCCTGCTGTCTTGCTGACTCTACAGTGGTCATCCTATGCCCCCCAACCATATGGGTGATGGCAGAAGTGAGCAGACTGCATAAACACCCCTGACAAGCCAGGGTACTCAGACATGCAGGAAGGAGTAGGCGGGACATGGACGTTCCTGGCAGGGTTTCTGGGGCAAGGGATGGAAATCAGGCTGCATCTCCACCTCCTGAGTGCAAGCCAAGCTCACATTCAGGGAAGCACTTTCCTGAGTGTGGACTGTGTGTCGCAGAGTTGCCCCAAAAGCCATGGGGCGACCTGCCATGGCAATGCCCCATCACTCCTGATTCTTCCAGGTGATGAGAGACCCTGTGCCTGTGAGAATCTGCAGAAGGTCCAGACTGGACAAGTCCACACCAGCCCTGGCAAGTCCCAGAGACACAGGTTCTAGTGAGACAGTCTTCAGGGAAAGCAGCTCATAATCATTATCCTGTGTGGTCACACTGGGACTTCTTGACCCTGGGAGTCCAGCCAGTGTACCAAGAGTCTTCTCTAGCACAGGGATGTGACCCTGGCATTGATTCACAAGTCCACACCACCACCTCCTTCCAGGAGCTTCCTCCCTGGGTACCTGGTGCCTGACACAGAGGTCGCACCCTGGAGCCTTTGTGAGGACTGGGGCTGGGCAACTGCCTTTGTCTCTGGGAAGGTCAGGGTCACAGGAGCTTAGGAAAGAGCACTGCGCCCTCTAGTGGACACGTCCTTCAGAGACACAGAGAGGCCAGGGGAGGCTCCCGGAGAGGTGAAGCTGAGCTTGGACAAAGGACAGGTGCAGAGGCTGCAAAAGTTAAATGAGGGGATGGGGACTGGGGTAGGTGGATGATGGGAGGAATGCTAAACAGCAGGTGAGGGGAGAATATAGGTAGGCAGGGGAAGGGTGCAGAGCAGGGTTTAATTTCCAGTGACATTTGGGGCTGCTCATCCTTGTGGGGTTACCTGTGCCTTATGGGGTGTTTAGCACCATCAGGGGATTCTGCCCAGTAAGTGCCAGGAGCACTCCCTCCCTCAGCCGTGACAATCACAGCTGTCTCCAGACACTGCCAGATGGCTCTGGAGGGCAAAACCCAGCCTGGCTCAGATTCACTGATGCCCGAAAGTCTGATGGGGTGGAGATGTTCAACTCTCACCAGAAGATACAGACCAGGCAGCATAGCAGTTCTATTTTATAGAACAGTGCATCTGTCTATAGATGTCAAAAAACGTGACTCAGAGGAACCTACGACTCTTGTACAGAAAAACAAAATTAGCTATTCACCTTTTCCCCTTTAAGAATTTACTGCAGCACTACAGTAATAAAATGACATGGGACTTCCATAATGATTCACAAGTGGATCCAGATTGATTGTGTAGGATAAGCCCTGACAATACTGGGCATATGATCTCTGACTAGTGCATCAAAATAGCTTAATAGGGGAAGAAGAGTCTTTTAATATTCAGTGAGAGCCATTTTGAGCCTGGTCAGCCTTCTTGCTGCACCCCTGACACTGGTCACAAGTCCCCTCTTGAGCTCCAGGGGGCGAAATCAGCGTACACAGTCCACACTCAGGAAACTGGTTCCTGGAAAGTGAATTCAGCTTAGGCTTGGGATGGCAGGCTGAGTGCCATCTCTGGCCCCAATGGGCACTTCTGGGTCCCTCCCACATGTCTGCTTTGCCCCACCCACTCCTTCCTGGAACTCTGAGGACCCATTTATGTCAAGAGTCTCAGCGAGGCCCCTTGATCCTGGCAGCACCCTTGGGGTAAGAGAAGGTGTGAACACAGGAGACTCAACAGGCCAGAGGACAGAGGCCAAGCAACTCCCTCAGGGAGGATACAGGACACACCTCAGCACAGACTTGTGGAGAGGGGCGCTGTCCTGGAAATCTGCCAGGGAGGCCAATGTTGCCCACAACCACTTACATCCCCCACCACACTCCTTCCTCCCCAGGACATGTGGGTCATTTCCATCGCTGCCCACACAGAACTTCAGCTCCTCCTGAAACATCTGATCAGAGGCCAACTGGGGACACCATAGATACAGGGCAAGTCCCCCTCACCAGTCATCACTCAGCTGGCCCCTCTCTATCCCCTAGAGCCATCTTGATCACCGGTCTCCTGGCAGCAAATTCTACCTTCCCAAAGTGCACAAAAACCCAGGGAAGGACTGAGTGCCCAGCTGGATTTCTAAATGTCAAAGGGAAACACAGCTCTGATTTTGGGAACCCCAGGAACTCCCTGGGGTGGCGCCATCCTCAAGGCCAAGAAGGTACACAGGCCAGTGAGGAGTTACACCAGTTCTTGTCTTGGGTGAGAGTCCCCAACAACATTGTCCTTCAAGTGAGGTCTGTGGTAATGATAGTTAATACAGAAAATGGGACATACACAGGGAAGGCAGAGCTCGGGGGTAGGAAAGTGCCAGGCATCCTAACTCCACCCACAGGTCTCATGACTCTGGGGTGTGCCCTTGCCCTGGGAGGAGGTTTTGCTCATAATAAGAAAGGAGAGCTGAGCTGACTCTCCTGAGCAGCCTGCTCAGGAACCTGTGTTGAGCCGAAGCTCTTCTCCACAGACGGAGGACACAGCAGGTAGCAGAGACCATGGAGCCCTGCAGGGCCACTTCCCACAGAGGATTTGTTCCCTGGCAGGGGCTCCTGCTTACAGGTGAGAGGGGACAGTCCCTGGGAGGCTATACCAGAGGGTGAACACCTCAACATGACTGGGTCTGCTAAGAAGGACAGAAGTCTGAGATGACAGAGGTTTCTGTTTGGAGCAGGAGGGGAGGGGACACAAAAGAGGATCAGAAGGCTGAGGAACAGGAAACTTGCAGTGCATGAGTGCTAAAGAGGGAGAGGAAAAGCTCCACTTTTCTCTGTTATAAGTTAATCATCTCTGGCCACAATATTTCTTTTTTTCATGTAGACAGGGTGTCACTATGCAGTTCACGCTGCCTTTGAACTGTCCATGTAACCCAAGCTGGACTTGAACTTGGAGCGATCCCTGCCTCAGCTTCCCAAGTGCTAGGATTCAGGACATCTGCCACAAAACCTGTCAGGCCACTATATTTTGAAAATTGATGTCAACAACAAAGTCAGAGTGACTCCAAAGAAAATTACACCTGGGGAATGAAGCGTTGTGCTGACCCAGTCCCACCAGAAACTGCAAACAAATCCCTGGGCACACAGGGCTCCGGGAGCCCTCACTCGTTCATCCAGGGCATCTGAGGCTGTTCCAGACCCTGGGCTCCAGCAGCATCAGACAGCTCCCTGTGCTCACAGAGCTCTTGTCCTAGAGGGAGGAAAACTGATCAGCAAGGGCATCTAGAAGGGGAAGTCAGGTGTTGACAAGAGCCACAGAGGGAAGAAAGCAGGAAAAGATGAGAAATTGAAGAACCAGGTCTCTGTGTGAGGGGTCAGGGAGGGCGTCTCCCCAGGCTGCCCTGAATGTGAGCAGGACCTGAGGGCAGTGAGCGGTGAGCCATGCAGACCCCTGGGGGAGAGTGTTCCAAACAGAGGGAGTAACAAGTTCAGGGGCAAGGAAGGAGTGAAGTCCCACTGCTGACCTCAGCCTAGTAGGAGACACACGCAGGCCTGCCACAGTCACACTAAGCAATGAAAACATTGCAGGCTCAGGGCTCCATCTCTCCATCCAATCTAGTTTCCAGTATTGATGAATTCCTCTCTGTCTCTCTCTTCTAGCCTCACTATTGACCTTCTGGAGCCTGCCTGCCACTGCCCATCTGACTATTGAATCAGTGCCTTTCGATGCTGTCGAAGGGGGAGATGTTCTTCTACTTGTCCACAATTGCCCAGGGATCTTTTACATCTTTACCTGGTTCAAAGGGAATACCAGTGCTCCCAACAGTATGATTGTACAATATACAACATTCTTTAGTCCCCCTCAAAAAGGGAATTCGTACAGCGGTCGAGAGACAATATACCCCAATGGATCTTTGCTGATTCAGAACGTCACTCAACAGGACACAGGATTCTACACCCTACAAATCAAAAGTCCATTTTGGAATGTTGAATATGCAACTGGATATTTCCGTGTACACCGTGAGTAATTCTCAATGACCTGTGGGTGTGGGATGGGGTCTATTCTACTTCATACGAACACAAATCTGTCTCTCCTGGACAGTATACCCACCCTGCCTCATTGCATCCCCATGTTGGGCTTTGAGAATGGAGTGCAGGACACATACAGTGGAGATGACCCTCAATAGACTGGAATCTCCCTGCAGAGGAAAGGAGAGATGCATGGAGTAATTTGACTCAGGTAGCGCCTCTCAGTCCAGCCTCCAAGTTGCTTCCTATTTCCATGACCCTGAGAGTGACTCTGAGGAACTCCTGAGTCCCCTGGTCAGACCTGTCCCGAGCTCCTCACTCCAAGTGGTCCTGGGGAGCCTGTGCTCAGGGTGAGACTTGGACCCACTGTTTAGGGATGATGGGGAGCAATAATTCACCGGCTCTCTGAATCTTACACTTTCCCGGGGCTGGTCCCTAGAGCAGCCAGTGCACAACCCCAAGAGACACAACTCAGTAAGGGCACCTGGGCAGTTGTCTCTCCTGACACGTGACGTAGATAGCACAGATGGACCAGTGCCTCAGGCCATAGCTAAGTTGATTGACTTATACGAATCCACAGGAAGCTCAGTGTGTTCAAGGGGAAGAACAGAGGAGAATGAGAGTCCTGGAAGTTCCCTGTCCACAGGGAACTGTTCCAATTGATTCTGTGTGTTGGCAAGTAATACATGTGCTCATTTAGGCAACTACTCTATGCCAATATCAGATAACTGTATTTCAGATTAATTTACCAACAACATGACAAACCAGATACCGTTTCCTGTGTATATTATAACAGGGAGACGAAGGCACAACAAAATACAGTTGCTGGGACAGAGTCACACAGCACGAGTAGCAGCTCAGAGGCATTACCTACCTGTGTATAAACACAGGCATGTGATCTCCACTCTGCAAGATGTCTTAGATGTCTGTGAACCCGAATCCAGTTATTGATTCATGTTTTTTAAACTTAGTCCTTAGCAGCTCAGAGAGAGTCTGGTTGGACCAATGAGATCAAATGTAGAATTAATCAATTTTTACTCTAGAATTAAATCATCTGCTTCAGTGCAATGTTTAGGGCTTCATGCTCAGCAGACCAACCCATAGCCTCTCCCACTACACTTAGTGTCCTAACTTCCTGATGTGTTGAGGATCACTTCCTGGGAGTATAAAAGAAATGGCTTTGCTCTCTCGCTCCCCAGCTCCCCACAAGACTATGAAAGCAACATGCCCAGGGTTCATAGCCAAGCCAATACTTTTTTCACAAATGAGGGAAAGAATAAGCAGTGAATGAATGAATGACCTAGACCATTTCAGAGACTGGGACTTGCACACAGCATCCTGAAAGGTTCTAGCCACAGGAGCTGCCTGTCCTGCTCATAGGCTGAGATATTTTTTCTCTTCCTCTGATCTCCTGCTCCTGAGGCCACCCCAGGAGCCACCTCACATAATGACCCTGGAACTGCTGGGGTGTGGGAAGCCTTGCAGGAGTGCTCTGCTTGGTTCTGAGGAAGCCATAGGTCTTGGTCTCTGGAGTCTGTGAAGTCACTGAAACTGCACTGCTCCCTGCCATAGGCATTTCCAGCTCTCCTGGCTCTTTCCCTGTCCCTCATCTTCCTCCCCTTCATTTTGTTCACTGCCCTGCATCGCTTACTGCATCCTTTCTTCCCAGGCTCATGGCTGATGATCCTGCTTCCTCTCACTAACACCTGGGGCCAGGCCCACCCTGCTGGACAACAGAAAAGGCCACAGAAATCAGTCACAGCAGCTGGCCCTTTAAGATTCTCTCATGAGACAATGTCCCCTGCTGTGATTGAGCCTCCACTTTGCCCTGTAGTGGGGTTCTCTCCTTCCACAGTGCCTGTGGGTAATATAAAACACAAAATATGGTTGGCCGTGTCCTCTGTCTGTGCTGACTCAGTGCTGAGGTCAGAGGCAGAGGGACAGACCTGCAAGGCCCAAAGCCCCAGGCTTGCTCCACCCATCTGACTCCTGACTCCATCCCACTCCCCATGTGGGGTTCCCATCCTTTCAGAGTTGCCCACCATCTCCTGCAGAGGACTCTGTCCTGACAGGCACTGTTTGAAGGGTTTGTTGCCTGGTCACTCACACTGGTTTCTCCATGAAGACTCCATCATAACAGGAGGGTCTGGTAGCATGGTGAGATGCATCAGCCATGATCATTTTAGTTTGTCTTTGTCTGATCTGGAAGAATTTAATAAAACCCTAGTGGTCACTCCCATAGGCAAAAGAAAAGACAGAAAGATTTTTAAATGCCTAGCTGGGCTCCTGCCTAATTTTCCTCATTCCCAGAAGCAAATTGAAATACGGACTTCTAATGTTACTAATGTAGTGTGTCCCTTTTTGGAAGTTACTATCATCCCTAGCACTACACTGGACATGC
>PVJX010050379.1:0-10709 GCA_004027295.1 Dolichotis patagonum | reverse complement strand
ACTCTAATACTCACCTAATTCTTATCAGTACCAGGATAGCTGAAAAGTCAAAGTCAAAAGTCTCCTCTGAGTCTCAAGACAAACTCTAAGCTTGAATCCCTACAAAAATCAAAAAGAAAGCTAAGCAATGACACAGGGTAAACATTATCATTTTAAAAAGGAAGAAATGGGGAGAGACTCATGTAACCAAAAGGAGACTGCAACTCAACGAGACAAGCATTAAATCATGTCTATCACCAAGGGCAAAGCTCCAATTGACTTGTGCAGTCCTGTCCCTACAGCATTGCCTATTGCAGCTTGCATGGCCTCTCTACTAAGCCTGTGGCTTCCTTAGCAGACATTCCATGTTCCTGGCTTCTCCAATTTCCTGAGGTCTCTGCTTGCTTTCAGCTTCATTCTCACAGCTTCATAAACTGCCCTCTCAGGGACACGCTGCCTGGGCTCTCGGTCATTCTTTTGCAATTTTGGTGGAAGCCCTCCTGACCTAAAAACTAAAACGGGACTAAGGCTTGCTGCAGCGTGAGTAGCAGCTGTATCACCACTGCAGAGGCCTCTGAGCGCTTGGATGACTGAACTCTGGGAATCATTTTTCTCTTCATCCTAGAAAGAATAGAGCACTTGGGGGATTTTTTTCCTCAAAGTAACGTCTTTCAATCTTTCAGAGTGAAGGAGGGGATCTTCCTGTTTCCCAGAATGCCCTGAAGGTGTCCTTTCAATTGCCCTGACTCATAGGAATTGACTACTCATTAATGTTAATTTTTTCAGCAAACAAACTGTTAAGGGATAAAATTTTACAGGCTCCAATTCTACAGGCACTTACCTTTTGGCCACCAGCAAAGATACTCAAATTACGCAGTTTGGCTTTTGCTCCTTCTTCTCACAGTAGATCTTGGTAAAAGAAGCAAGCAGTACACGGCAGGTTTTGATGAGCTATGAACTCCAAATGGTTTGGGCAGCCACACCCTAAAATATTGCTTGCTGTACAGTACGTGGTTTTTCTTCTTGAATGGCACTTTTCACTGTGCACAGTATGCTTAGACATCCAATGTTCCTGGCTTCTCAACTCCTGAAGTCTCCAGTGTACTTTCAGCTTTATCCTCACAGCTTCAGGCACTGTCTTTTTGGGGCACACTGTCTGGCTTCCAAGGCCTTCTTCTAAAATCTACATGGAAGCTTTCATGGCCCCACACTTCCTAGATTCTGCTTGCCCATGGAACCAACACAATGTGGATGATACCAAGATCTCATGCCAGTTTGAGCAGTAGGAGATCCCCCTTACATTTTGGCTGCAGAGGCCTTGGAGTTCCTGGATGCCTGGACACTGTGAATCAAATCCTGGAGCCAATTCCCTATGAGGTTCTGATTAACAGCAGTTTGTCCTGGGCAAAGTAAAAACTCTTTTACTTTGCATCTTTGAGCTAGTGAAGGGCAACACTGATTCCTAAGATGCTTGTAAAGTATTTTTCCTGTTGCCCTGATTAAAGCGCTTGTCTTGTTTTTAAAGCAAATATTCATAGTAACCATGTTCTCCTTCACTATCAACTTTTAGAGAGAAAAACTAAAAACTTCTGCTCTCCTTCTGGACAAAACTGAAAACTTTTAAAACTAGCTTTTGCTCTTGATTTTCTCTGATGGCTTTTAATATTCTGTTCTTATATTGAAATTCTTGATTATTATGTGTCTGGGTGTAGCTTTGTTTTGGTTGTAGGTGGCTGGAGTTCTGTATGCTTCATACATCTGCATATCATTTCCTTTTTCTATGCTTGGGAAATTTTCCTTAATAATTTCTGTGAATAGCCTTTGCAGTTCCTCTGTTTTGACTCCTGCTTCTTCATTCACATGCTTTATTCTTAAGTTATAGATCCTCTTGTCTTCCAGTCTTTGTATATTTACTGCCTGCTCCCTTGTTATTTTTAAGAGATCTTCCCTTTCATGATCACACACTGCAAGCCTGTGTTCAATTTTTGATAGTCTATCTTTGGTTTCTTTCAAGCAGTTTTGCCAGCTTTCTGTGGAGTCTTTAGTTTCCTGATAATCTCTTTGAATCTGCTTCATGAATTCTAGGTTTTTTTTGTTTCTTCATTAAATTTTTCTCTCCTTTTGTGTTCCTCCATTCTTCTGTCTGTGTCTTCTTGAGAGGTGCCCAGCCTTTCTTTTATTAATTTACTTATCTCTTGTTTAATTTGAATTAATATTTCAGTTTTGGTCCCGCTTACGAGGTCCTGAAGATATCTCTTTATGTCCGCTAACACTGTGTTTGATGTTGCATGTTTGCTGCCCTCAATCTCTTTTGTATTTACCTCTCCTGGATCAATGTTCTCAGGGTTAGGGGCTGGGTTTTTTTTTCTTATTTCTCTCTCTCTTGTGATGTTTTTGGTTCCTTCCATACAAGTGTATAGTGTAATTCCCAGCCCCTTTTCTTGTTGGTTAAGGCTCCTGTAGAGCACGCAGACTAGGAGCTTTAGCCCTCTTCAGTCAGCTACCAGAGATTAAAGTTCAAGCACAGGCAGTGTGTGCTGGCTCCTCCCCTCCAGGCCAGTTAACCTTTGCAGGCCTTCACTGCATCAGTGTGTGCCGATCTCAGGGAATTAATCTGTAGCGACTCACTGGGTCCCAGCCAGGGGCTCGGCCCAGTCCAAGCAGATTCCACCAATCCGCTTGGCGAGGGGAGCAACCAACTGAAACCACTTCCTTATGGAGTTAGGGCTCTCCTGCCCAAATCCCACATGTTGTCCAGTCAGTTGCCCCTTGCCCATGGGAGGGTCTTATTCCCATCACTCACCGCGTGTTGATGCTGGTCCCTGAGAACTGCTGGGCTTCCCGACCTCTGACTTCAGCGCGGCTGCAGTGAGAATTCACGGTGCCTCTGGGTGGGTTGCATGCAGGGCCAGGTCCAGGCGAGCCGCACGCAGGGATGTTCAGCTCCATGCTCCGGCCGCTCAAGCCAGTCGCTTCAGTGTGGATCGGTTGGTCAGGTCTCTGGCAGGAATTCAGGTGGCTTGAGGAGGTCGTCGTGCTTGCTGATCTTAGCTTCTCTAATGGTAGCCTCAGGACCTCATATTTGAGCATTTTTTTGCACTTTAGTTTCTTCCTGGGTTGTGAGAGTCAATCTCTCTCTGTTTGGGTCTTTCCAGGTGTTCTATTCTGGCATTTGAGCTGTCTCTCTCAGAGGGTCCCTCTCCTGCTACCTACTGGTCTGCCATCTTTGGACTTCCTGCTCTTGATTTTCATAGTAGATCTTGATAAAAGTAAAAAGCAGTCCAGTGCCATGACCTGAGTGCTGGACTGCCTTGAAATTTCCTCCACATAATTCATTAACCCCTTAATATCAGTCTTTCACTATGACTCAGGACATTAGCAAATTGTAGGCAAATTTTCTGCTGGAGGATGATACGCATGGTTTTGGGCCCAAGTATACTAATATTTCAGCTCATGAACACTTCTGTTTGCAGAGAATTCAGTTGACTAACAAAATTATTTGTCAAAGTTTTGCTTCCATCCACAGACTCTGTATCAGATGACAAACATGACCATGGCCACCTTTCCCACACAAACAAAAGCAAAATGCAGCTATGTTTTCCAAAATCATAAAACGCAAAGTTTGTAAACTGAGACATCACTGCACTAATGAAGTCCTTGTTTTCAACTGAAATCTCCTGAATTTGGTCCTCACCATGTGCATTTTTAACAGCACTCTGGTCCTGTGCATTCCAATCAGTATGTCCCATGAAGCTGAGCTTACAGCATTCTAGGGCTTCTCTAGATTGGATCCCCAAACCTTTCCAAACTCCTCCTATGCACCAGTTTCAAAGGCTTGTGAGCCAAGTGGTCAAATAGTCACAGCAACAACTCTTCTCTTCACACCAAAATCTGCATTAGTCCTTTCCTCATTACTGAGAAAATACCTGACACCTGCAATGTAAATGAGGGGTTTATTTTTACTTATATTTTTCCAGAAATTTTCATGCATAGGCAACTGACTCCAACATAGAGACAGAATGGTGGAAGGGCCAAGGCAGAGGAAAATTGCTCCTGTTATGATGGTCAGGAAGCAAAGAGAGAAAGGAGGAACCAAGGAGGGAGATATACACTTCTAGGTCATGCCCCTAGCAACATGCCTCTAACTCTGCTCCATTCGCTAACTGCAAGTCAGTTGCAGCATCCCCATAATCAAATCACCTACAAAAAGCCCTGCACCAGAGTGCATGAGGCCCTTGGAGGATATTCTTGGTCTGCATCATAACACTGGTTCCATCACTGCAGGCCATGCATAGCCTCAATAGCAGTGTGGGTATGTCCCAGGTCCATTCTAAGGTTGGAAATTATGCATGTCAGGACTCAAGCCTGTCCCACCAGTAAACAGGTCTCTGCCTGATGGTAAGGCCAGTCTAGAGGTTCTGTTTGTGAACTCTGGCCGGTGTATGGAAACTTCAGTTTCTCCCAAGTACTGTGTTGTACTATGGCAGATCCGGCTGGCCCCAAGAGATCTGTGGAGCCTTCCTCCCCAGGCACATTGGTCTCTACTTATTGTTCCATCATCCGGGAATGCAGGAGGGGTGGTGGAAGCGGCCAGCCATAGTGGGCTAAGGTAGTTCCTATCAACTTAGTCCTCAGATATTGCCTTGGAAATGGGAATCATGGAGCTTTGCCTAGCTCAAAGTGGTCCTCATATTGGGCTTCTAGTTAAAGGCCCAAACTTAATTCTTTCTATTCACTAAGTGGAGGATTTACTCTCCATAGCAGGCTTCTTTGTAGTTGGGGAAGGGGCAATGTAGGAAATGGTTCCTTATTGCATTATATGTGTTTTTATTCTGTTATACTTAAAGAAGACAGTATGGTCTCTCACCTGATTTGTTGGCTCATGTGAATGTTATTTGGGGCATGAAAACTGTTCGACACTGGGTGCCTCTGGAGAGATGAAAACTGGAGAATCTTCGCTGCTACCTTGCTCCACCTCCTCAAAAATCTTTGTTTCAAAACGCAGAAGAAAACGTTGACTTTTTTTTGTGATGGTCATTTCCTGTTGTCATTGCAGTTTCACCATCCTAAGTGTATCCTTAAAGAATATTTTTAAATATTTTTATTTCTAAATACTTTAACAAATACACCAGTGATAGCAATGTTTTTCTTTGTTCACTCAATATTATATTGATGTGTGCAATGCATTCAATTTTACTGCAGCATAACATTCCATTTTATTTCATTTTATTCAATTTATCATTCTACTAGACATTTGGATTTTATTTTAGTTTAAGTCTCATTAAAGGAGAACTGATGACAGAGATTTAGATAAAAGGAGTTTGTTTGGGAAGTGATCCTGGGAAGAACTATGAGGGGAGAAAGTAAGACCTGAACAGAAGAAAAGGCCAGAAAGTGTGTATATTTTTGAGCAGATTTCCATTATACATAACTGGACCTCATTCATACCAAGCATCTGGAAAGTTAATGTGAAATACACTGTAGTTATTTACCAATGGAGGAGGAATCTGTGCTACTTGTCTGCCAACATCTGTCCTAAATTGACCAAACGTCATTCCTGGCAATACCAAGTCCTTTTGCAAAGGCTTGGTCTAAGTTTCTGTTCAGGAGGATGCTTTTAGGTGGAGAAATGTAGGCATCAAAACAACTATCTTGTACAGGAGCTGTCCAGGATAAGTCAAGAGGATATGGGTGAAGGCTTTTAGTGTTTGAGACCATGAAATCCTGGAGCCATTCAGACCCACTCAAGCCTCTTTCTAGATTCATTCTATCACATCACTGGTAATTTTAGGTTTAAGTGCAATTGTTTCATAACAAAAAGAATAAAAGGGTCAATTGCAGGTGGATTAAGTGCAGTACCTATTGTCACAATTGATTCTGAGGCCATTAATTTATAGTCAGCATTTCCATTCTTTACCTTCTGTTGTAAATTTCTGGATTTCTGGATTCATCCTTTGCTGGGGTGAATTTATATTTTTGAGGGTTACCTTGCCCTTGATTCAGTAATAGGTTATTTTAATTGCCTATGTGCTATTATTTTTTAACTATTTTTTTATTTTGAAGAGAATAAAGCCAAACAAAGTAAAACAGAATAGAGTCAATCAAAACGAAGCAGTGAACATGATATAGTACCTCAAAACAAGATACAGGATATCAACAATGGCTACCATAATGTATGTTGTTATCTTTGAAATAGCTGCTCATAGTATCAGATATAATAAAATCAAACAAAACAGAATAAAACCAAGACAGAGCAATAAAAATGATACAATATTTTAAAACAAGATAATAGGAAATTAACAATGGCTACTGCCTTCTATTTTTAGACATTTCCTCCCCTTTCACTTCTACAATATTTATTGTGCATTTTGGATCCCACTAACTCCTTCAGTTTTTTTGTACTAGGGAGACAATACGATGTTCACCCATATGACTCTGAACCATTTCACCCATGAGCTTGATCTCAAGTTGAATCTATTTACTTATAAGAGACTTGAGGTTATCCTTCTTTACAGCTGGGTAGCTTTCTGTTGTATAACAATGCCATATCTTTCCCATCAGTTGATGGGAAGCTATCTGTGCTTTTTTCTGGTTCCCTGTCACATGGAACATTTTTTTCTCTCCTTCGACTTTCAGTCTATGAATGTCCATTTGAGTTAAATGTGTTTATTGTATAAAACATATTGATGGATCCTGTCTCCCAATCCACTCTGCTGTTTCTTTTTACTGGTGAATTGAGACCATCTACATTAATGGTTACTGCTAACATGCACTGACTCATCTCTGCCTTGCTAGTTTCCTGCCATTGGCTCCCTGCTTTTCCCCTCCATTCAATTGCTTGCCCCACTTGGTGATTCCCCACTGCCACTGTTCCTGGAACCATGATCATTTTTATCTCTCTCTAGAATGTCCTTCATTATTCTATAGGGTTGGTTTGGTGGTTATGAATTCCTTCATTTATTGTGTTTCATGGAAGTATCTTGTTCTTGCATTAATTTTGAAAGATAGTTTTGCAGGGTACATCAATCTGGGTTGGAAGTTGTTTTCTTTCAGGACTTGAAATACTTCACTCCAAACTCTTCTTGACTTGATGGTTTGTGTTGAGAAGTCTGTCATGATTCTGATGAATTTTTCTTTTAGATGACCTGTTTCTTTTCTCTAACAGCTTTTAATATTCTGTTCTTATGGTGAATTTCTGAGGTCTTGATTACTATATGTTGGGGTATAGATTTATTTTGGTTGTGGCTAGCTGGATCTTTGTATGCCTCATTTATCTGAATGTCAGGTCCTTTTCCCATGCTTGGGAAGTTTTCTGCTATTACATCTGTAAGTAGTCTTTTTATGTCATTTGTGTTGACCCATGCTTTTTCACTGACACCTATCACTCTTAAATTATTTTTCCTTGTGTCATCTTGCAGTCATTGATTGTTATTTCCTGGTTATTTGTTATTTTTAAGAGATCTTTCCTTTTGCAAGCATTAGTTGCAAATCTATCTTCAAGGTCTGAAAGTTTATCTTCAGTTTGTTTCAAGTGATTTTTGTCAGCTTTCAGTGGAGTTTTCAATTTCCTGGATATCTCTTTGAATCTGTTTCATGTATTCTAAATCTTTCTTATATTGTTCATTCAAGGTTTTTCTCATTTTCCTATGCGCCTTTATTTTTTTTTAAATCCATGTCTTCTTTGGATATGCTCAGAAATTCTTTTATTATGTTTTTCATTTCTTCTTTTACCTGAGACAGTATTTTTGATCTAATTTCTTTTATAGCCCTATGAAGTTGTTTCTTTACTTCAGTTGCCATCACTTCAGAAACTTCAGGTATGTGACTTCCAATCTCTTTCACTTTTATATCTCCTGGACTTGCTCTGCATGTGTTGGAGGCCAGAGCTGCCTTTTGTTTCTTTGTCTTGACATTTTCTTGGGTTCTCCTGGACAAGTGGGTTGTGAGGTCCCAGGCACTTCACTCATCGGCTACGATTTCTCTGAGGCATGGCTGGCTGGTTCTCCTAGACACTGCTGGCTACGGGTACCTGAGGTGGCCAGCGGGTATGCTGGTGTGGAGCTGGCTGCTTTTTTCCCAGCCTGCACTGGCTATCTGCAGGGAGTTCCCTGATGGTAACCAGTGTGAGCATGGGGGTAGAGCTAGCTGCTGCTTCTCCTGACCCATATTGGTTACCAGTGGGCAGCATCTCCAATGGTGGCTGGTATGTGTGCCAGGGTGGGATTGACTGCTCCTATGTGTTATTACTGGATATACAGAAGCACCAAGAGATAATCCTAGTGGATTCTTCTGAGATGAAGAGAATCGATGACCTTATAATTATTTTTCCTGTGGAAAACTATGACATAAATTTCTTTCAGTTTGTCCTTTAAAATATTTTTGTTAGACTTTGATAATTTCATGTACATCAGACTAGACATACACAAAATATTTATTCACAAATACACACACAAAGTCCAATACGTTGGTGTTTTTAATATTATTGCTAATGATGTTTTTCAGGTTTACTTTGTGGTATGTAAAAATTGCTTTTGTGTGTCAATTTAGTTTTCAGAAAGTTTGTTAGTTGTTGGGATTTTTCTAACTTAAAAATCTAATCCACTTATGATTATCCAAATAATATCATTTTGCTTCATTTTTGGGCAACTCGTGTTTTTTCTATTTATTTTTTGCTTTATTGTAATGAGTAGGATTTCCAACAGAAGACAATAAAAGTGACAACAGTGGGTACACTGTTTGTTCCTGCTAATTTTCTAAATCAATTTTTATTCCCAATATAGCGATAATGTATTATGTCTGGATATGCTATTGAATTGCATGTACTATGTGTGCTAAAGTTTGGTTCAGTAATTTTGAAACTATGTTCATAAATGTGGCTAGGTCATGAATTGTGTGTGTACATGTGAGAGGTACTTGGGATTGAACCCAGTGATGCTCTACCAGTGACCTATATCCCCACTTCCCTCTACCTTTATTTTGAGACAGAGTCTTCCTGAGTTATCCTGGTGGGACTCAAATTTATGTTCTTCCTGGCTAAGCTTTCCTCAGTACTGAGGTGACAAGCATCAGCCACCACTCCTATCTATAGTTTTTGTATGGTTGTTTTCATGTCCAGGTTTTGCCAATTTTAAAAATTAGTTGGAAAGTGATTTTTCTTAATTAATTCTCTAGAAAAATTTTGACTTTTAACCATTGCTTAGCTGTTCGTAATTTCCTTTTGCTAAGGAAGTTACTATGTACTGCTGCTTTTCTAGTGGTGATATTTTGAGCAACTATCTCAATTTGTTTTAATAGTTATCAGATTATATAGTTTTATTTAAATTTGTTGTTGTGAACTTTATTTTGCAGGAATTAGTCCACTACCTCTACATCCTCAAATCTATTATCATGTACTAGTGTATGATATTGTTAATTGTCTTTTTAATCCCTGTAATTTTAATAGTGCACTCATTTTAAATTCCCAGTAATGTTTCTTTGTTTCTTTTTTGGTGAGAGACCAGTCTTTTTGTGATCATTGATTAGTCATGTAGTAATTTGTCCATTGTGTGAATATCTTTAAAGAATCAGTTTTTGACTTTGCAAATCTATAGTCTATGTTTCTGCCTTTATTTTTAATTAATTTCCTGCTCCTTTTATTATCTCTCTTATTTCTTTGTGTTTATCCTGCATTTTTGTTCTTAATTCTTTAAGGTAGATGTGATTCATTAATTTTGAGCATCCCTCTCCCATTTCATTCGTGCTGCTGGAGACTGAGCCTCAGGCCTTACATGCGCTTAGCAAGCACTGTTGTCCCCCTGAGCCATCTCCCCATCCCTTGAGCTTTCATTTTTAATGAAAGCACTTAAGGGAATATATTTCTCTATAATAGCTTCTTAAGATGTGTACATACTCTTTTATAGTTTAATTACAAGTGTTTTTATATTTTATTAGTTCTTTCCTTCAGATTAGTTGTATTCTTTTTTGTTAGTACATGGTTGTACATAATGATTACATTTGTCATACAGATTTGTTACCAGTAAATAAGACATTTCAATTCTTTTTGTCTCTTTCCCCTCCCTACTCCTTCCCTTTCTTTATCCTCTTTCCATTTGTAAGAGATTTATCTCCATTTCCTACTATCTTTTACTTTGTTCTTCAATCTGTTTATACTTTGGGTTCCTTATATAAGAGAAGTCATATGATATTTATACACCTTAAACACATTTATTTACCACAACACCGAATGTTCTAGTGAATACAATACAGAGAAAAAGAAAAGAAAAACAAGGCATAAAGATGAAAATAAGGTAGCTATCATTACTTACAGATAACATGATTGTAGAAAATCCTCTGTAATCTACAAAAAATACAGAACTAAGTGGAATTAACAAGGCTTTCAGTATGCAGAGTTAATGTACATAACTCAATTGTACTATATTTTTTGCAATTTTTATTTATTTGTTTAATTAGTCCTTGTTTCTGTACATCATGATTACATTGTGATATGGATTGTTTAGATGAGTTTTTAAAAATTATTATTTCAAAGAAATTAGATTTCTAAGTTATCTTTGTAAATTCACTTCTTGCTAATGAATCTTGGATGTAGAATGTGACCAGTAAAATGCTGATCATTTGAAATTTACTATTTCATGACTTATAATGTTATCAACTTTCATAAACATACAATGTTTTAAAAGTATGAAAATCTCATTTTAAAAATGAGTGTTTATTTTCCATTCATTTGGTAAGTA
>PVJX010050378.1:0-10718 GCA_004027295.1 Dolichotis patagonum | reverse complement strand
CAATGGAAAGGATAAACTTCACAGCAAATGCTCCTAGAATACTGGCTAACTATATTTTAAAGTATGGTAATGAATTGGCCTCCTGTCTCATGCCAGTTCCAGATAGATTACAGACTTAGCTGTAAATGCAAAACTCTAAAACAAGTAGGACACAATATGAACTCAAAGTACATAAGGATTTAATAGGACACAAAGATCTAAGTTATAAAGTAAAATAATAATAAATCTAAGCATCTTGGTTACTTTCTCATTGCTGAGACAACATATCTGACATTCAAAGTCAAAAGAAAAGGTTTATTGTATCTCACAGTTTGTAGAGGTTTCAGTTCATAGGTGACTGGCTCCATGGCAGAGTGCCATGGCAGAGGGGCACTGCAGGGGACAAACAGGCAAAAGGCATCAAAGCAGCAAAGTACAAGTACCGAGCAGCAAGATACGACAGCAACCCTCTTTCTGTCCTTTATATTCTATCCAGGCTACACGCCCTTAGCATGCATAGCACTTAAACCCAGGATGGGCCTTCCCATTACCCACTCCCACAACTATTCCAAACCAATCATTGAACTAATTTTGTAATCACACACCCTTGACCCCAGTATCACACATTTAACTCCAGTGTCACACACTGTAGATCCAGCAACCGCTGAAAACCCCACCTATGATCCTTTGAGGATTTGGGGAGACATCTAGATACAAACCGTAACACTAAGTAATTTAAAATTTAGAAATTTTTAATCTAAAATTATATAAACACTCAGAATAGCTAAGATGATTGTGCTACAAATTCGATAAGTTCTTGGAACAAAAAGTTAACATTCGTAGGATTGGAACAATTGTGCATATTATGGTATGGTGATCTGAGGAACTCTTGAAGATCATTATGTAAAATAACAACCCTTGTTATGCTCCTATCACCTTGTTTGGAAGGCTTATATTGTCTTGTTTTGGGCTCTTTGCTATTGTTATTTATTTGTCTGTTTGTTTTGTGTTTTCCTAGGAATTTGTTTTGTTTTGTTTTCTTTCCCTCTAATACAGAAAGGATAGGTATACATGTAGAGACTCATACATGTGTAGAACTTCTCCTAAACAGTTTATGAGAATCGATTATATAATGCATGATGACGTGAACAGCTACTTTGAAGAAAAAGAGTCACTAGTGCAGTACCCAGTGCTGATTCCGTAGCATCAAGCTGTGAAATCCAGCAATAATGTTATTCTTTGTTCAGAGTGATTTTAGTCTGTTTTGCATTGTTTAATTTCAACATACATGAAGGTATGGACAGCTATTTTGAAGAGAACGAGAGACATTATGGCAGCCATTGTTGATTTCCCTATTATCTGGTTTTGAAGGCCTATAATGTCTTCATCATTCTGTTCTGATCAGTTTAATACCATTTTGTTTTGTATGAATTCATTGTGTGTGAAGATATGGGCAACTATTTAGAAGAAAACAAGAGACAGTATGATAGCCAGTGATGATCTTCTGTTGTCTTGCTTTGAAATATGTTGCTTACATTGTTTTCTTCTGATCTGCTTTGTTCTGTTTTGTTATGTTTAGTTTTACTTTCTTTAAAATAAAATTTTAAGAAGTAAAAACATGAAAAATAACATTTAGAAATTTATTCAACACAAGAGAAAATGAGTCAAAAATAAATCTAAACTAATTAATATGTGTAGCACAGAACTATGAAAGAATTTACATCTAAGTTATATAAAGAATTACTGAACATTAGTAAGTAAAATTTGCATAGTGCAGTAGAAAAAATCTAATAGAGTACAAAAGTTGAACAAGTACTTCATAGAGAAGGAAGCCAAATAGCTAATAAAATGTGAAAATGTGCTCATTTCCCTGCCCAAGCCCAGTGCAGTCACAGGCCAGGATAAAATAACATCTCCACATTCCTAACACCCACTTGTAGCCCAACACTATAACAAAGCAGATCCCTGCCCTATAGAAACACTCCCCCATGTACTCCATAAAAATCATAAAGGGTTGAGGGTAGCTCCATGGTGCAGTACTTGCCTAGCATGTGTAAAAGGCCCTGAGTTCAATTCCCAGCACTGTAGGAAGGGAAGGAAAGAAAAACAGAAAACTCTAAAAACAACAAAGACATCCATTAACAGAATAGCCAGGCTGTGATCTACCCAGAGCAGTGAAAGTGAACAAATTTCAACAATAAGAGCATGACTGAATGCGAGGAACATAATGATAAAGATAAATAAGTTCAAAAATACATCCAGTATGGTTCTATTTATATAAAATTGAAGGCCAAGCAATACTAAATAAAATGTATGCATATCTTTAAGAATGTCATATGGTAAAAGATATATTTTTTTCAAATCCTTGTGTTGTACTCAGGGTTTACAAGGGAAAGGATTTAATACAGGACACATAATTTATAGGATTATTTTATAATTTTCACCATGAATCAAACACGAAAGAGTTTGGGAGATCTGTCCACACACTAGAGAACCAAAGAATCTAGTTGAGCTCTTGGATCACACAGCAATGTCCTGCATGAGTCCAGCTGAAAACCTACAGCCCATGGTAAATGTCCCCCACCATGAGTCCAACTGGAAGCCTAGAGCCCACGACAATGTCTCATGCAAGTCTTTACCAAGGATCTGCCCTGGGAAGGCCCAAAGGTCAGTGGTGGAAGCTAGAAAGACTGTCAGTGGAATAAAGAATCTGGGCCAGATGGCTGAGGGATCTGAACTGCAGCCTGAAAGCAGCATGTAAAGTAAGAACAGAGCTCCCCTGAAAATAACCACAACCATTCTCAGCACCAGTGAGATTCTAAGATCCACCAATGATAACAACTGAGCTCATATCAGGAAGCCAGAATAACAATCTTCTCCAGGAGAACCAAGAGCACCACCTCTTCCTCTCCAGTTCTCCTTTTTATGTTGTTGGCAGCAATCCTCAGGTAGGCCTTGCACACTCAGCACCACACTGATTCAGTTCAGCTGGGTGCTACAAGTTGACCACCAGTTATCAATCCACCACAGCAGGGAATGACATGCACAAAATTTAGGGGAAAGAAAATCTGTTGGTGATAGGAGGGTTACTAAGCAGATCCTCATTACCTTATATTACCTTTAATGTCAAGGAGATGGATTAGCAGGATTAGGAAAGATCAGCATTTCTCAAATGAACTTTGGGAAACCCAAAGGTAATGGTAGCATGTTCTATAGCTGAGCTTTGTGTGAATGAGTGTTCATATATTGTTGTTCTCTATATTTTATAAACTTTATGCTATTCAGTATATAACACTGCCTATCTATAAAACTCAACAAAGTGTTTATGATTGTCTCTTAAAAAAAGAGACCAGGGTTAAGCATGTTCCAGCGTTGGTTCTTTTGTGGCACAATGATATCAAGGACTAAAACACTCTCCACTCTTTCACTCACCCTGAAATGCTCAGTATATCAGCAGTGTTTTTTCCTTCTGCTCACAAGTTTACTATAGATTCTTCAGAAGTTATAGAAGACAGAGACACATCCAGTAAAGAAGGAGGTATTTATTTTTACTAGTGAGATAGCTCTTCTACAGAACCCCTCCAGAAAACTTCCCACAAATCCCATTGGTCAGGCTTAGGGCACTTGTCTATATTTGCACCAATCATAGAAAGAGAAAATGCATGATGATGACTGGCTTAGATCAGTGGTCTTCAAAGTTGGGTCCATAAACCATTATCAGTACTGTTTGAAAGCTTCATCAAAACACTGCACCCCAGACCTATTACTAAATGAGATACTCAGGGGTAGAGAACAACAATCTGTGTGTGAACTGGTCCTCCTGATGCATGCTAAAATCTGAGAACCTAGTGGGGGCTTAGATGAAGTCTGACTGGAGCTCTTAGTCTAGAAATATGATTACATTCTTGAGAACACAGGGTAGAAATGAATACCCAACAAATTTGGGACTCTGACCTCAAGAACAAAAAGTCTGCCTTAGAATATCCCTGAGGAATGCTTCAGAAGATCAGAAAGGGTTAGAGGCCTTAAGGAAGGTGAGATGAGACTCAGTTCAGCAGGATTAGAATGGATGGGATCAGAAATGGTTTTGCAACACACAGAAACAAAATGAAGAAAAGAAGTCACTATAATTTCCTTAGCCCAGAGCCACTTCACTGATTAGGATTCATTTGTTACAGATGAAGTAAAAAATTCATTTTCCCAAATGTCAATCTAATAATTATGGAAACCCCAACTCCTTCTTTTCCAATTATAATTGTGCCTAAAGGGAAAGTGTAATTTTAAAGTGCCTCAGTATGAACAAAGCAACCAATTCCCTTGTGGATATTTTTCATATTTAGATTAACTCAGTGAGACTCAATGTTGTACACATCATAATTCCCCTGTATATCTAAATTATGATTATCAATTTTCTCAAGTACAAGTTTTAACAACAATGTGGAGTCATATTTTTAACTATTGCTTTGGCAGTTTTCTCAGGTAAAGAAAAAATGAATAGTAAAAGATGGCAAATAAATAATCAAAAGGCAAGTAGGAAGAACACTTGCAACATGTAGACCATGAAAGAAGTTAATATTAATAATATATAAAGAGTTTCTACCAATAAAAAAGAAATGCAATGTAATAGAAAAATGAGTAAAGACTATAAACAAGTTTATCCTTCAATCATTTAACAAGTATCATTTAAAATTCATTATCATTTGTATCTAGTTCCATCTTCTTTAGTAGTAGGATCTGTAGCAGTTTATGTAACCTTTCACAATAACTTACTTTTCCCATCAATCATTATCAAATAACAATAGCACCTTGGAGAAAATTTTAATTCTTACGTCTTTTACCCTGAATAACTACTTTAAAGATAGTAATATGCAATACATTAACTATTGTTATTCCCCTTTTGTCATGAAATTTCATTTTCCCTTTTTTTCATAAAATTAAACAAAATATTAGTACCTACTTCACTGTATTTTAAGTATAAAAAGCACAAGAAAACTCACAAAATGCTACTACACTATTATCATATGCATTAGAAGAAAGGCCCTATACTAGGCACTTAACCAATTTTTAAATTTTATTTTATTTTATTAGCATATGTTTGCAATACATGCATTTCTAATCATCTTGAGGAGTGGGTACATGTGCAAACTGGAGTTTTGCTCACTTTTTAGAAACACCTTCCCCTTCCTTCTCCCCTCCTCTAATTCCCCTACCTCACTTTTCATTCTTATTGATATTATTATCTTAGATCATGTTATGGCACATACTGTTTACATTCATTGAAGTTATTAAGTTCCTATATATGGCATATCACTATTCTACTTATTTTTCCTTCCTGTCTTTCTTACCGCTTTCCCTTGTTCCCTTGGGCCACTTCCCTATTGTGAGAGATCCATTTCCTGTCCCTTTCTGTTCATTTTTCATTATTCTCCTTATTTGCACTTTGCCTCACTCAACTGAGAGATACCATATGGTATTTAAGCTTGTCTAGTTTATTTCACTCAATATTATATTTTTCCAGGTGCATCCATTTTCCCAGAAGTGCCTCACATTTGCCATTCTTTATGGCCCAGTAGTATTCCATTTCTTTATCCAAATGTCTGTTGATGGATACACAGGCTGCTTCCAGGATTTAGCTATTACAAATTATGTTGCTATAAACATCGGTATACATGTATCACTGTAGTGTGATGTCCTAAGCTCTTTGGGGGAAGTTACTTAGAAGGGAGATACCTGGGTCACATGGAATTTCTACTTTCAGTTATTTGAAAAATCTCCATACTGATTTCTATAAGGGTTGTACTGGTTTACATTCCCATCAATAATGCAGGAGGATTTCTTCGTCACTGCAGCCATGCCAGTGTTTGTTATTTTTTGAATTCTTAATGATTCCTGTTCTTTTTGGAGTAAGATGGAGTCTTAGAATTGTTTTAATTTGCATTTCTCTAATGACCAGAGACACTGAACACTTTTTCATGTATTAGTTGGCCATTTGTATTTCTTCCTCTGTGAAGTGACTGTTCATTTCTCTTGCCCATTTCTTGACTGGCTCTTTAATTTTAGGTGGTTTAATTTTTTTTTTTTTAGTTATTTATATATTCTGGATTTTAGTCCTTTGAATAGATGCTGATCCTGGAACTCCAGGACTTAATATTTGCCCTGATGGATTTTGGACTTGCTTTGTTTCCAATGTTTTGTATTCCCTGGCTTGTACCTTTTGGAATGGTAATGTTTACAATATGCCATTCCATGTTGGAAGTGTTTAACCTTGTTTTCATTTGTACAGTGGCTTGCAGCTAAGGTTTACCTTACATCTTGGAGGAGTCTTGGACTTGGACTTTTCAGCAATGCTGAAACTGTTAAGACTTTGGCAACTCTTAGAGGTGGACTAAATGTCTTTTGTATAAACGATGTGCTGAGTCTTTGGGGGCCAGGGGTAGAATGTCATGATTTAAGTCAGTGGCCCCCAAGCCTTATGCAATTATGCATTTATGATTGGTTCATTATCTAGCGCTTGGATTGGTGGTGTGAGTGTTAGGTGTGAGTGCTACACCACCCAGAGGCAGAGCCAGGATATGATGTGATGGTAGGAAAAAGGTCTGTCTCTCTTGCCAGTTTGTGCCTTGCTGTTTGCAGCCACCATGAAGGACTTCCCTGACATGCCAGGCTGCCTTGGAGCCGAGTATGGACTGAAACCTCCAAGAACTGCAAAATATAAACCTTTCCTTCCCTAACTTTGGGCATCAGGTATTTTGTCTCAGAGATGAGTAAAAAGTAACTAAATCAGAATTTGGTACCAAAGGAGTGGGGTCGTTGCTGTGACTATACCTGACCATGTGGTTCGAGAGCCTTTGGAAATGGTTTGTGGACAGAGTCTGGAAAGGTTCAGAGATGTTGCCTGAAAATGGAGAGACATCCCATGGTCTTGGGTAGGAAGAACCAAAATAGTGAAAATGGCCATACTTCCAAAACTCTTACACAGATTCAGTGTAACCCCAACCAAAATTTCAATAGCATATCTCACAGAATTAGAAGAAAAAATCCTAAATTCATTTAGACTCAGAAGAGACATAGAAGAGCAAAAGCAATTCTGGACAACAAAAACAAGACAGAGAATATCACAATTCCTGACTTGAAATTATACTATGAAGTGACCATGATTAATAAAAAGTGTGGTACTGGCAAAAAAATAGACCCAAAGATCAGTGAAACAGATTAGAAGATGTAGATGCAACTCCAGACACATTAAACACCTTATACATTCACTGGAAGAAAGATAGCCTCTTTAATAAATTGTATTGGATAAACTGGCTCTACACATGCCAAAGATTAAAACTGGACCCATATCTTTCACCACTGTACTAAGCTAAGATCAGAATGGATCAAAGATTATATTATTAAAACAGAAACATTAAATCTGCTGGAAAATAGAGTAAGTAAAACTCTTGAAGATATTGGTGAAGGGAAACACTTTATGCACAAAACCCAAGTTGCATAGGAACTATCACAAACAACTGGTATCTCACCCTACTGAAAAGCTTTTGCACAGCAAGAGAAACCACCAAGTGCAAAGACAACTCACAATGTGGGAGAAAATGTTCACTAGCTGTTCCTCAGACAAAAGGACTACTATCAAGAACACATAAAGAACTCAAAAAAAATCAGTCTTCTCAGATTTAATGACTCAATCCAAAAATAGGCATCTGAGATGAATGCACACTTCTTAGGTAAAGAATACAAACAGCAAATAAATACATGAAAAAATGTTTGACACCACTGGTTATTAGAGAAATTCAAATTAAAACATCACTGAGGTTTAACCTTACCCCAGAAAGAATGACTGATATCAAGAAATCAACCAATAACAAATATTGGAGGGGCTGTGGGACAAAAGGAAGCCTTCTCCACTGTTGGTGGGAATGCAGATTGGTTTATCACTGTGGAAATCAGCATGGAGATTCCTCAAAAAACTAAGATTGAAGATCCCATTCAACTCAGCTATTCCCCTTCTGGGTATCTTTCTAAAAGAATTAAAAACATCATACCACAGCAATGTACATGCACCCATGTTTACAGCAGCATAAATTTGTAATAGCCAGATCTTGGAAACAACCTAACTGCTCACTGACTGAGAAATGGATAAAAAGACGTGGTATTTTTATAGAATGGAGTACTACTCAGCCTTAAATAAGGATAAATGGGAGACTTTTATAGGTAAATGGATGCAACTTGAAACCATACTCGTTAGTGAATTAATAAGATACAAATGTATAAACATTGTATTGTCTCATTAGTGTGAGAAGCTGAAAGAAACAACATATGTATATGTATATAAAAATAGTTAAGATAGTTATACTACTGATTTCTCTGAGTTCACTGTAGAGAATGATTTGTGATGGCATTGTTTGGACAATTGAGTGCAAATGTCTTGTGCTCTGGGTGAATGATTTGTTGATGACAATGTGCACTGTATGTACCACTGTTGCCCCCTGGCTGACATCTTTTGAAATTTTTATTCTTTTCTCCTTTTTTTTTCTTTACTCCTTGAAGTAAAATGGATTTAGGAAAAAATCATAATATTTCATTAGTGTGAGAAGCTGAAAGAAAAAACATATGGACTCCTGCTGCCATCAGGCCTCTCCCATGGGTAGCCAGTATAGGCAAGGAGAAGCAGCCAACCCAGACCCTGTGTGTGTGCTGTCTTCCACTGAGTCTGTCTAGTGAGCACCAGGAGAACCAGCCAGCCATGCCTTGGAGAAGCTGGCACCCACTGCCTCCTGGGGAACCTTGGTTAGGGGAAATCCAGGTGCCTAACACATCACCCTACACTGTGGACACATAGCCAATGTGGGAAGCGCCTGGGACCCCACAACCCACTCATGTGGAAGAACCCAGGAAAATGTCAAGATGAAGTAGCAAAAGGCAATCTCTGGCCTCCAGCCTGAACAGAACAAGTCTAGGAGACATGGACATAGAAGAAAGTAGAAGTCACACACCTGAAATTTCTAGGATGATGGCAACTGAAGTAAAGAAACTACTGCATAAGGCTGTAAAAGAAATCAGATCAGAAATAATATCTCAAGTAAAAGAAGAAACAACAAACAAAATAAAAGGGTTGCTAGGTATATCTAAAGACAGAAAAAAAGAGGAGCATAGGAGAATGAGGGAAACCTTGAATGAACAATATAGAGAAGAATTGGAATGCATGAAACAGACTTAAAGAGATATCCCAGAAATTTAAAACTCTATTGGAACCACTTGAAAGAAACTGAAGATAGACTTTCAGACCTTGAAGACAGGATGGCAGCTAGTGATCACAAAAGAGAAGATCTCTTAAAAATAACAAAGAACTAGAAAATAACAATTTAACAGCTGCAAGACAACACAAAGAAAAATAATTTAAGAATGATAGGTGTCATCAGTTCCCACTGGGGCACAAGCTGTTCTCATGTAAGACCCCACCCAACTGGCCTGACAGCAAGCCAGGAGATTGGAACAAGAGACATTTTCAAACATGTATTCTTGAAGGTCTAGGAAGGATAAAAACCAAGCCTTCTAGTTATTCCAAATTGTCAGCTAGGGGCCAGGGGTTTAGCTCAGTGGTCTAAGTGCCTGCTTGGCAAACACGAGGTCGTGAGTTCAATGCCCGGCACCAAAAATAAATAAATAAATAAATAAACAAACAAACAAATTGTCAACTATTTTTCAGGAGAGAGACGACAACCACTTGACTTCTTATAATATTTATTAGAGGCACTAATAAAACATATGTCCACAGATCCTAATTCAATAGATGGACAGATTTTACTTAAAGATAAGTTTATTACCCAGTCAACTCCAGCTATTAGAAAAAGTTACAAAAGATAGCCTTTGCTCCAGATAGTTCACGATTCTTTAGTAAAAATTACTTCCTTAGTATTCTATAATCAGGACAGGGAGAAAGCCAAAGAGAGAAAACAAAGAGACCAAAAAGTAACTGCTTGTTTTGTTTTGTTTTGTTTTGTTCTTGTGGACTTAAAAACACAGACCTTAAGTCTGATTCTTGGAGTTCCAAGAACTTGAAGACTCCACTGACCTACCATCACTGCCACAAGCCAGGCCACTTTAACAGGGGCTGCCTTAAGAGACTCCCCAAGCCATGCCCTACCTGCAAAAGTGACCATTGGAGGTTAGACTGTCCTCTGAGACCAAGGCCCCAGAGTTCAAACCCATCCTATCAGATGGTTTAGCAAGACTGAAGAGCCTCAGTATACTCATCTACTCCCTCTGGCCAGACTGTCATCTCTGCCTGTCATCTCTACAGAGGAGCCCTGAGTAATAATGACAAGAGGTAAAAACTACCCAACTGTTGGACATTGGCACATGTCTGTTTGTCCTTCTCAACTCTGGTCTTCCTTCCAGGCACTGTACCTCAATACAGTCACCAAAATATATGCTGCTTAAACTGTAATTGGGATAACTTTCTCTTCATTCATTCCTTTTAGTTATGCTTAAAAGCCTGACTCCAATCCTGCAGAGATTTTATCTTATCTAAATGTTGTAATATATACCCAAGTTGCCAACTAATCAAAATAATGCTGAGACTGGTTTTTATGAATATAATACATATTTCTGTTCATATAAAAAAACTTGAGATTTTTATTTGTCAAAATAATGTATTAATCTGGTTCTTCTACATTATCAAAAATTTAGAGATAATTATAACTAAAGCTTTCAGCCTTACTGCTCATGCTTTGATTATA
>PVJX010050377.1:0-10707 GCA_004027295.1 Dolichotis patagonum | reverse complement strand
AGCTGGATTGAAGCTCAGTGGTTGATATAGTCTGAGGTTTGCAAGGAAAAGGATAACATACAGGACACAATTTACAGTATTATTTATAATAGTCACCCAAGGAGTTAAATACAAAGAAAATGCAGGAAATCTGACCACCCACTAAAGACCTAGAAAATCCAGCCAAGGGCCTGGATCCCATGGCAATAACCTGTACAAATTCAGCTGAAAACCTAGAGCCCATGACAATGACAAAGTCCCACAAGTCCAGCTGGAAGCCTAGGGCCTACAACAATGCCTCGTGAAAGTCTGTTTCGTGGACTGCATTGGAAAGGCTGGAAGGTCAGCAGTGGAAGCCAGAATGTGCCAGCAGGGTGAAGGATCTGTGCCAGTAGGTTGAGGGGTCTACACTGGAGCCAGGAAGCAACACTGAAAGTAAGGACCAGGGCTCCACCGAAAAGTACCACAGCCATCCTCAGAGACAGTGTATTCCCAAGCTCTTCCAACAATAAGAATACCTGTGTTCATATTAGGAAGCCAGCATGACAAGCTTCTCCTGGAGACTGAACAGTACACATCTTTCTCTTTGGAGCCAGGAAGCAATGCTCAAAGTAAGGACCAAATCGAATTGCAGCCATTCTCAGCCACAAGGTCCTGAGCTCCTCTGATGATAACAGCCAAGTTCATATCACGGAAGTCAGCATGACAAGCTCCTCCAGGAGAACCAACAGCTCTAAGCAACAGCACTTAGGAGAACCCACAATGCTACTCTTCCTCTCCAGTTGCCTGTTGCCACTTTTATGCTGGCAACAGTCCTCAGGCGGGCCATCCGCACTCAGCACCACACTGATTCAGTTCAGCTGGTGTTTAACTTGACCGTCCGTTTTCAGTCCACAATAGTGATCAGTGCTTCTGGGTTCCACCTCTAGTACTGAAGGAAAAGGAGGAGAAAAAGGGGAAAGAAATTCCCCCCAAAGGTACTGAACTCAAACCAGGCCTGAAGCATGTTAGCAAACATTCCCCTGCCTTTTTCAACGTTTTTATTTAGAGACAGAATCTCCTACATTGCCCAGGTGTGGCTCACATTTTGGATCCTCCTGCCTCAGTCTTTTGAGCAGGTGGACTAACCAAGTGCACACCACAGAGTGAGGCTTTGGAAACTTACTGCTTTTCAGGACTCTACTAGGCACCATGGTGGGAGGAAACTGCTGTATCTGGAGAAAGGGAAGCTGATGTGTGAACAGGCAAAGGGGCTGGAGGGAAGAGAAGGCTGGGTAAACAAACCCCTTCACCCTCTCTAACCCATCCTTCAAAATTGCTGTCTTTCCAATCCCTTTTTTGCGGCAGGTGTTTTTGGGGTCTTTTTGAGACAAGCTCTTACTATGTACTCCAGGCTGACCTCGAATTCATAGCGATCCTCCTGCCTCAGCCACCATGCCCCTAGTCCCGTTTAGTTTAAACTGACTTTAACTTACTCTTTCATTTTTTTTTCTTTCTTCCCTTTCTGTCAGTGTTTTTGTTTTTTTGTACCAGGGATTGAACTCAAGACCTCGTGCTGTGCTATATCTCTGGCCCCTTCTTTTCTTATTGATTGACTGGTTTTTGTGGTGCTGCAGATGAAACCCAGCCCCCCCCACACACACACACACAGGGCCTTTTGCATGCCAGGCCCTGGTCCACACCCAAGAAGCCCCCAAAATGGTCTTAAATGGCTCAGGGTTGACACAGCTGTCAATGATACATCATCTGCCACATTAGTGCCCTACACTGCCTGTGTACTTCCTAGTGCTGAGCTGATGCAACTGGTCCATTCAGGAAAAGCAGTGGCCCTATAAATTAGAACAACCCTTTTAAAAAGCAATTTGACAGCCCTCTGCAGAGCCTTAATGGATCTTAACAGTGACTCCCTTCTGACTCATCAGTACCACTCCCAAGAAATTTTCCTTAACAATAGTCCTCACCAAAAGAGAGAAGCCACAGCACAGCCCTATTTACTATCATCTCAGCTGTAATAATGAAATTTGGAAACATAACAAATGGTTGACGCCACTGATACCACTCAACATCATCGTGTAACTGCCGAGAACACAAACAAGGGGGTAACTTGAAAAACATTTGATAACATGCTAAAAGGAAACGACGATACAGTGCATACACTGCAGTGTACCAAGAACCAGTGAACTGTACACTTTAAAAGGAGAAATTTTGTGAATCGTAGCTTTATTTATTGATTGATCTTTTTTGAGACAGGATCTCACTATGCAGTTCAGGCTGGCATCAAACTCACTATGTAACCCAAACTGGCCTTGAGCTTGAAGTGATCCTGCTGTTGGGATTGAAGGCCTGTGCCACCACACCTAGCTCAATTTTCTTAAAATAAGAAATTGTGTAATTTTGCATGTGTACCAGCCAAGAGCATCAGGAAACAGATGGACCTATGAAAATGTGTGACTGAGGAGAGTTACTGCAGGCACCATGAGCAGAGGTGTAGGAAAGGGAGGGATCTGCTAGCAGTCAGTACCAGTGTGGACCAGGAGGGCCAAAGAGATAACCAGAGCTCTCTCCCTCTGGTGAGGCCCAGGCATGTGATCTGCGCCCCATCCCACCAGTGTTAGAACCAGGACAGGGAGTACACAAGGCCAGAGTGCTTGCCTAGTGTGTATCAGGCCCTGGCTCCAATTCCCAGCACCAGGAGGCCAAAAACAAAACAAAACAGCCATGGTGAGAATTGTCTGAGCGTGTGATGAAGGACCTCAGGGAAACCTGGAAAGCCTAGTTCATCTAGAGATAAAAAGCACAGGTGCAGACCAGGTGTGGGGCACAGACCTGTAACCCTGAGGTAGGGGAATCAAAAGTTTGAGCCCAGTGTGGGCAACTCAGTGACTTAGCAAAACTCTGACTCAAAGTTAAAAGAGCTGAGGATGTAGCTCAGTGTAAAAGCTCTGGGTTCAATCCTCAGTACCCAAAAAAACAAAACAGACACGCACATGTAGCTAGAAAGCAGGTGTAACACATCAAGGGGACAGAAAAGGTTAACACGTGCTGAGACAAAGGTGCAAACCAGGCGTGAGATGAGTCTGTTGTTTCATTGTTATGTGGCGCTAGAGTTGGAGCTAGGAAACTTAATCATTGGTGTCTATGAGTTCAATTGGCCTGGAACATTCCCAAGTCCTCCCCATAGGCTATTAACCTATATTTCTCCTTCTAGCAAAACTTTGTGTCCTCAACAAATAATTACGTTGTGCCCATCCTGTGCCAGGAACTTCTGGGGCCCTGGGGATTTAGGAGGAAACAAAAATCTACCTCGTTCTGTGGAGTTTACATCCCAGTGGGGGCAGGCAGACAATAGATACGTAAATATGTCAAGCAGTGATAAGTACCATGGAGGAAAGCAGGGAAATGAAATCCTGGCATCCTATTGCCTCTAACAGACCTCTTGCTTTGAAGCACACAGGCACCCACACACCAGAGCTCCTGAGTCCCAAGGCCCTTGGCTTCTTTCGTCTGGTCTAACA
This sequence comes from Dolichotis patagonum, assembly GCA_004027295.1. NCBI lineage: Eukaryota > Metazoa > Chordata > Mammalia > Rodentia > Caviidae > Dolichotis > Dolichotis patagonum. The sequence continues at coordinate 7,213 of PVJX010050377.1, read as the reverse complement.
TGGCAGTGTCTTCCTAAGGTCTTTCTGCCTCAGCATTCTCCAGCCCATCCTGCACTCTGCTGTGAGGATCTGAAACAGCCCACGTTGGGACTCTGTTAGGACTCTCCCTAATGTAGAGTAGCTGGTCAGAGTCTCCTTAGCTTCTGGATCCATCCTCTCCCTCAACCTCACTCATTCTCTGGGGTTATTTTTCTCTGCTGAGGTTATTGACTATGCCACACTCTAACTTCTGCCCAGGCTACTCTTCACAATAACAGTGCTTCCCACACCCTCCATACCTCCCCCAGTTGGTAGTTTACTCTTCTGCACCCAGCCACCACCACCCCCATGTGGCTCAAGCTTCCTTGACTTCACTGAAGGTGAGGGGGTCTTCCTGCCCCTTCCTCAGTGGCATCCATGTGTTTTACAGACACCAAGGAATATGTTTTTACTATCTGACCTTATTCTTGGATTTAAGGCATATAGGGTTTCATTAAATAGGATACATGCATCACACAGTGTATTCATTGATCTATGGCCTGTTTTTGTTCAGTTTGGTTTTTAGGTGCTAGGGATGGAATACTGGGCCTCACATGTGCTAAACACATGCTGTACACTGAGCTGCTCCATGTCTGTAACCGTCTCTTGTTACTCAGCCCCTACCCTAAAAACGAGAATTGACAACATACCCATATTCTCTACCTCTCACATGCAAGGCCCAGGCTCAGCCTCCAACACTGATGGCACGCCTGTAAACCCAGTGCTCAGGAGGCTGAAGCAGGAGGATCATCATGAGTTCAAAGCCAGCCCTGAACTGCATACCAAAACCCAGTCTCAAATAAACAAAACGGCTGGGAATGTGGTTCAGTGCAGCAGTCCAGCATCAGCCCAGCAAATGGAAGGCCCTGGGTTTGATTCCACATATAAAAACAAAAAAACAAAAACATCAAAAAACTGGAGCCAGGGTATGCTCAGTGATAGAGTGCTTGCCTAGCATGTGTCAGCCCCTACCCAAAAGAAAGAAAAGTTTTAGTGTTTTATCTTTTTCTTGTGCTTAAAAGATAAATTTAAAAACTGCCTCATTTTATAAAAAATTTTTTTCCATTCATTATTTAATTTCAGTACTGGGCATTGAACCCAGGGCCTTCACACTAAGGTATATTATAGACTGGACTGGAACTTGCACTCTTCCTGCCTCAGGGTGCCATAGTGTTGGGATCACAAGCATACACCACCCCATCCAGGTTTATTTTTTGACACAGTGGAGCATGGTGGCTCATTCCTGTAATCCTAGCACTGTTGAAGTCTGAGGCAGAAGGATCACAGATTCAAGCCTGACCTGGGCAAGGTAATGACTTAATAAGATACCGTCTCTAAATAATTAACAGTTAAATGGCTGGAGATGTAGCTCAATGTGAAATCCCCAGGTTTAGTCCCCAGTGCAAAAAAAAAAAAAAAAATTGTGAGAGAGGGTCTAAGCTACCCAGGCTGGCCTCAAACTTGTGATCCTCCTGAGATAGGAAATCAGGGCATGGCAAAGCGTTAGTAGATGTGACCTCTTAATTACAAGATCCCAAAATGCATGTGCAGAACAGTTCCCAATGGCCCCCACTCGGACCCCTCTGGAGAACGCTAGGAAGTTTTCCACAGGATGCCTGGACTTGACCGCAGCCTGAGCTGTGAGATCCCAGCACCACCTCTCAGGACCTGGATGTAGATGTTCTCACGGGTTTCCTTGAGATTTGGACAGAATAGAAAGACACAACAAGAAAAGCTTACTATTGTGGCTTTCCTCATGATAGCCCACTCTGCATCTTCCAGAATGTACTTTTCTTTTGCTATTTTTTTACTTGGCCCAAACTGGCTCTGCAGAGCCAGTTTCCCCCTCTTTTTTTACTCTTTTACTATTTCAAATAAACTATCACTGTCCTTTGTTTGTTTCCTTCAATTCTTTGTCGAATGAGAAGAACCTGGAATCCAACTCCAGAAGATAAGAGTACCACAACATCTGATAACATATATTTGTCAAGCCACTTTCAGGAGCTACCTGGTTGGACTCCTCCTTCAGCCTCCAGAGTAACCAGGATTCTGGACATGAGCCACCACAAGCTGCCCAGAGGGTTTTATAAACCAGTTTGCAGTTCCAGCATTGCATATGAGGTCCAATTCACATCCACTCCCAGTACTTGGTTTGTATTCTCAGACTTCTTAATTTTTGCCACTGAGGAATCAAATGAAATTTTGTGGTGGTTTGGATTTATACTTCTCTGATGTCAAACATGGTTTCATATATAAACACCATAAAAACTTTGTCTTCAGGGAAATACCTATTCATAGCTTTTGCCCATTGTTCAATTGGCTGATTATCCTTTCTTCAGTGGTTTTACTAATTCTTTGACAGTCTGAGGTTTCCCCTTGGAGCACTGATGTTCAAAATGAATTATTTTCACATAGTATGATTTTCTCTTGATTAGAAAAGTAATGCCTACATGTTGGAAAAGAAATATGTCAAAGGGCTGAGCATGTGCAAAGGTACCATTGGCAGCACTGCAAACAAAACCAACTGAAAAACATGTAAACCTAATGTGGTAGTACACACCTGTAATCTCAGCACTCAGGAGGCTGAGACAGGGGGATCACCATGAGTCCAAGGCCATCCTGGACTACATAGTTCAGGCCAGCTTGAACTGCATAGCAAGACTCTGTCTACAAAACAAAACAAAACAAAACACATGTAAAGAGCACAGACACACTTTACTTACACTCATTTTTTATGGTGCTGAAGCCCAAAGTCAAGCTCAAAGGCATAGCTGTGCGAGTACTCTACCACTGAGCTATACCCTCAGCCCTAAGAGTTGGAAATAAAAGCCTCCATCGACATCCCTCCACCCCATCTCAAGCAAGAATAACTCCCACAGACCCAGGTATGGTGGCGCACACCTGTAATCCCAGCACTTGGGAGGCTGAGGCAGAAGGAGCACTACAATTTCTAGGCCAGCCTGAACTACATAGTTAGGGCTGGGGATTTAGCTCAGTGGCATAAGCACCTGCCTGGCAAGCGCGAGATCATGAGTTCAATCCCTGATACTGAAAAGAAAAAATACTGAACTACAATCTTTGCTGTTGGAGCCAGATTATGGTGGTATACCTCTGTTTCCCAGCATTTAGGAGGCTGAGGCAGGAGGAGTTCCTAAAGTTCCAGGCAAGCCTGGCTATAAAGTGAGCTCAAGGCCAACCTTGAGCTCACATAGCAAAATACTGGTTTAAAAAAAAAAGGCTTGACTGGGTTGGGCCAAAGTGGTTTTTGTTTGTTTTGCTGTGCTTTGGATTATACCACCCAGGGCCTCAGGCATGCTGGGCAAGTGTTCTACCACTGAGTTGCACCCCAGCCCCAAGTGCTTTATACTGGAGCTAACAGGGAAGCATTTGAGCTTTCAGAGAGCAGAAGTTCTTTGTTATATATTTACCAGGGACAGTTGAAACAAAGCATTGACAATCTCTTCATCTAAAGGATGTAAGAGGAGGAGAAGGAAACAATGAAACTGAAGACAGAAAAATGAAGGCGTCAACAGGCTATCCTAAGAGGGAGAGAATTTCATTCATTCCAACATACTTTTGCTATTTGTTCTGCATACCTGGGACTGAACCCAGGGGCACTCTGCCACTGAATTACCCCAGCCCTTTATTATTTTAATTTTTAAAATTTTGAAATAAGGTCTCACTACATTACCCAGGCTGGCCTTGAACTTGCAGTCCTTCTGCCTCAGCCTCCTGGGGTACTGGCACTGTAGGTATGTGCCAACATGCCCACCTCAGGCATGGCACTCTTCCTGAGCGGCCACATGCCAGGTTTGATGCTGAGTGCTGGGAACGATGACATCTGGCCCCAGGCAGGAGGTTCAGAACCCACTGCTGGTGACCTTGGCTGACCTACTGGAGCCACCCCACAGGTATTCTCTGGGGACAGCACTGTCACCACCATCGTCATAGCCATCCTATGACACCTGTGGAATCTGGGGCCCTCAGGTCAGATTGGGGTGTGAGACAGGGGAAGGAGGGATGGCAGCCCTGGCTAACATGAGGACAGCAGTGCCAGGCTGGAAGGACCTGCAGCACTGGTATTCTGTGCTGTGCCCGAAAGTGTCCAGGTGGCAGGAGGGAGCAAGCGAGGTGGGGCTTGGTTCAGGAGGACACTGGCCTTGAGAGCTGAACCAGGCTGGAGTCCTGCAGGTGCAGCTGTTGACCCTGAAGCAACACAGGCCATGGAGAAGAAATGTTACCAATGTCACCAATGTCACCACAGGGAGGGGCGAGGAGAGAGGAACATTTGTGTCACTCTGTGGCGGGGGCAAGGACAGTGCACACCAGTGAACTGCAAGTGACATGGATCTGCATGGTTGGGGACTTTCTGGTGGCCACAGGAACCCCAGGAAGGGGAGCAGCCAGGAAAGATAGGGACAGAGAGGTGACTGTGGAGTTTGCCACATGGTTGGCAGGGGCGGCTGGAGTGGCTTGAGGGGCACTAATGTCAGAGAATGTGACACATGGTACAGAAGCCACGAGAGAAGGAAAGGGGGGCAGGAGACCACGTGCCATCTAAGAACCTTGACTCTAAAATGAAAGAAGTAAGACATTAACCAGAGAGAATTCCAGAGTCCAGAGAGGCAGGTTTTTCTTGCTAAAGGTCAGGAAAGGTGTTTTTTTCTTTCTTTCTTTCTTTCTTTCTTTCTTTCTTTCTTTCTTTCTTTCTTTCTTTCAAGGACAATGCAGCATTGTAGCTAGAGAATTAGAGAAAAGGAAGAGCCAGCCTGAAAGTGCAGGTTGGGCCGTGAGGCCAGTATAACTCGGCAGCCTGCAGAATCCTGGCTCAGGCTGGCAGGAGGCTCCAGGAAGCCAAGTCACTCACTGGGATCGCACTGCTAATGAACGGCAAGGCAGGAGCTGAAGCCAGGTCACGTGACTCCAAAACAGATACTGGCCACCCTTGTACCAGAGACAGGCTGAAACCGGCACCATGCTGCAGAAGGGACACTTGCATTGGTAAGGACCAAAGGGCAGGAAGAGACTTGCACACCAATGATCTGAATTATTCTTCTTCTACCGTGTGAATGGTGCACACCCGTCATCCCAGTTCTCTGAGAGACTGAGTCAGGAGGGTTCAAGTTTGAGTCCACCCTGGGTACTTTAGCAATTTAGCAAGACTGTTTCTCAAAAATAAAATATTAAAAGGACTGGAGATGTAGCTCACTGCAGAGGCCCTGTGTTTAGTCCCAAGTGCAAAAAAAAAAAAAAAATTAATAATCTCCTTCCTGCTCACATATAAAGGACACCAACTTTCTTTTTTTTTTAATTTTATTTTATTTTCAAAGGGATCAAAATTAAACACAACAAAACAGAACAGAATGGGACATAAGAAAGCATAAATTTCAAAGCTAGACAAGCAGAGATCTTCACTATCTGTCATATTGTCTCTTGTTTTCCTCCAAATGGTTGTCCTTATCTTTGCATATGGAGAGTTCATACTAAATAACATAGCCAATCTTTTCACAAAATGTGTAGTTCACTGGCTCCCACTTGCTAGGCAGGGGAGAGGGGGAGGGGGGACACGGGATGGGGGACAGGACGACATGAGATGTCTGATTCTCAGCCCACATGCAGGCAGGATCACAGTTACCACCCAGAGATGGGGGGAGTTCCTTGTTCTCCCAGCACCCTGAGTCAACCGCACTGTCCCAAGGCGCCATAGTCTCTCCCCTGCAGGCCCCCTAAAGTCCACCATACTCACCTGCTATTTCTTTCTGATAAATTGACCATTCCATTTCCAAAGTTCTGAAATGGCCAACAGACCACAGAAAGAATTCTCTTTAGGCTCCTGTTTGAAACCAGCAGCTACAGCAAGCTGCTGGCCTTGCTTCAGGGCCAAGGATACCAACTTTCAAAATTGGCTCCAATTTGTAATGATCCCCTTGTCTCCACCTCCCCAGTGCTGAGATTACCAACATGCATCACCACTCCAGGCCAGACCTCATTTCTTTCTTTCTTTTTTTTTTTTATTTTAAATGGGGCAAAATTAAACACAACAAAACAGAACAAAACGGGACATAAGAAAGCATAAATTTCGGAGCTAGACAACCAGAGATCTTCACTATCTATCATATTGTGTCTTGTTTTCTTCCAAATGGTTGTCCATATATTTGTATACACAGAATTCATACAAAACAACATAGCCAATCTTTCACTAGATTTCCAGTTCACTGGCTCCCAATTGCTAAGCTGGGGGGGTGGGTAGGATGGGACGACATGAGATATTTGATTCTCAGCTTGCAAGCCCGCAGGCTCACAGCCGCTCACCAGAGAGGGGAGGAGTTCCTTGTTCTCTTGGTACCCCAGGTAGGCGCATGGTGCAGATCCCTAGATGCCAGGGTCTCTCTTGTGGGCCTCGGAAGCCTGCCACACTCATAGCCACCCACCAGAGAGGGGAAGAGTTCCTTGTTCTCCTGGCACCAGGGTCGCTGCATGGTGCAGGAGACCTCATTTATTTCTGCTGAACCACATGCAAGCAGAGCAGAGAAAACCCAAACCAAACCATAGGGCAGATGAAGCTATGCGATGTCACAGTGAGGTCACAGGCTGGGCCAGAGAGACAAGAGCCCTGTTCCCATGTGCAGAAAGGAGGATGCATACCCTGTCACCATGCTTATACCCTAGCCCCAGAGAGCACCCAAAGGGAGTTGAGAAAATGCCAGGGTTCAAGGCCAGCTAGCAGACCAAGAGAGAATCGAAAAAGTAACCCAACCTGTTCCCAGGAAAATCCTATTCATGACAACATTTCATGTGAAAAAGTGATTCAAGTTACATATGCACTTTAAATTACCTTATGGCCACATTTATAAATATAAATAGAGCTAGATATGGTGATACACACCTATAATCCCAGGACTGAGGAGGCTGAGGCAAGAGAATTGCCACGAGTTCAAGGCCAGCCTGGGGTTTACAGTGTAAGGCCAGCCTGTGGTACATAGTGTAACTGTATCTTAAGAAAACTTTAAAAATTAAAAGGAAGGGCCAGTATGCTGGCGTATACCTGTAATCTCAGTGCTCTGGGAGGCTGAGACAGGAGGATCGAACACTTGAGCCCAGCCTGTGCAATTTAGCAATTTAGGGAGAATTTACCTCAAAATAAAATAACAAAAAGGGCTGAGGGTAGAGTTCAGGGAGAAGCAATGAGAAGGCC